>PVHX01021087.1:0-30542 GCA_004024805.1 Geosciurus inauris | reverse complement strand
TTTGCGCTGCTCACACAGTGCAACCACAGCATCATCACTGTGGGCACCTTCGGGATCTGGGCCGCCTACCTCACCGGAGGGGACACTGTCTACCTGGCCAACTTCACCCTGCCCAACTCCCCCTTCCACATGGTCTTCAAGCCACAGGCAGCCTTCCTGCCAGAGTGGGTGGGCATTGCTGCTGACCTCAGACAGGCCATGCGCAGCGACCCCTAGGCCTGTGCCTGCTGCTCCCTCGTCCTGGGAGGGACTTCGGGGATTGCACGTGGTACTTGACTTCAGCCTTTTCTACTTTGTAGCTGAGTGACCTTGGACAAATGTCTTAATCCTTCTGTGCCTTAGTGTGGCACCTTGGGGATGAACACAGATAACTTGGCAGCAACATGTGAATCTACAAGTTCAGGTAGGGCTGTTGCTTCTGAACTGTGGGAGGTGTCAGCCACTCCCAGGTGCCTGGCATTCCCGATGGCTTGGAGTGCCCTCCCTGGAACCTTCCTTCCTTGCAGCACCGGTGGCATGGAGGCCACTTGTTCCATATCGCCTCCCAGGATGGGTTGGTGGAGGCCATTGCTGTCCTTGGAGCTCAAGGCTCTGCATCCGTGTCCTGCCTCCGACAGAATGCAAGGGATGACCTTCCTGCAAGAGGGTGTGTTTAGCAGGGAGCTGCCACCTGGAGAGGTCGAAGGGTCTGGCCTGGGAGGGGGCCGGCAGTGACTGGAGTGGTGTTACCAGAGGGAATGGCTTTACCAGGCACTCCTTGCTCCACTAAAAACTTGGAAGACACACTGGCAGGGAAATAGCTTCCTGTCTCTAATGTCCATCTTGCAGTTAGGCTCAGGGCCTAAGGGGAGAGAAGGCAAGAAATTTAGGTCTCTAGGTTTAGCTGGGCTGTGTTCACCAGAAACAGTCTCAGGATCCCCGTGCTGTCACCCAGGAGCCAGCCTTAGCCTGCACTCTCCCTGCAGGAAGACAGTTACCACGTTTCCCTCAACCTCAAAGGCGGCCTTCGGGACAGTGGGACAGATCTGGCTGCCTGAGGCTCATTCCTCTCTCTCTTCCCCTCCCTTCTTTCCTTTCCTCCACCCTACACCTTCCATAGCATTTCCTGGGTCCCTTGGGGCACCTGTGCCCTATACTTAGCTAACTTAGAGCCACATCTGCTCCCTGACCTTGAAGCACAGGCTGTCTAGTTGGACAAATGGAGACAGAAACACCCAGAAGAAGGAACACGGCAGGAGTCTGCCTACTTCCTGAGCTCCTCTGTGCCGATGGTGTTTCCACCCAGCCGGGGGCAGGGCCTGTGGATCCCTTGGGATCTGGACAGGAACAGCACAGGCTGAGGGGAGCGGGCACCAGGAATCCGTCAGGGGCCAGCAGACTGCCTGTGCCTCTCCTGTGGGAAGGCCAGATGCATTTTTTGTCTCAAGGGTGAATTGCTCTGTCCGTGGCCTCTTGCACTTCAGTTTGGATATGGCTGACAATCCTGGGCCCGAAAAGTCCCAGGCCCATCATTCCCTGGTCAGCTTCTCTGTGCTTCTAATTCCAAATTCCCAAGGGAGATGCTCTCCTGGTCCCACTCACTCTGAGCCAGCTCCCATCCCCACACATCATGGACAGGCCACCCCTGGGCCTATGGCGTTTAGGCTGTACATTACTTTTTTCCAGCGACACCAATTGAACTAGTGATCTCATTTTTAACTTGATCATTGCTGTAAATACCCCATCTCCAAATAAAGTCACATCCTGAGGTCCAGGGGTTCAGACTGCAGCACATCCTTTTGGAGGGACACAATCCAGTCCATAACAGACTGCAACAAGGTTTGCGCGTTGGGTGGCAAACATGTCCCATCTTCATACAGTCCACCCCTTGATTGCCCATTGCACATCCGCTCTGTTACTTCAGTTACACAAAGAAAGATCAAACAGCTGTTGTGGGTAGAATCCCAAGTATATTGGTTCACTTCCCACTTCCCAGAGGGAGGCTCCCCAGAGTCAGCTCTGTCCACTGACTCTGTATCCAAAGGTATGGGGCCACCTTAGTTGGTCTCAGAATTCCCAACCTCCAAATAAGATTGATTCCTCCTCTGGGTGTTTCCATCTCAATCGTGTGTGACTCCTCCCACTTTTGTGATGTGTGATCTAAATGCTGAATTCAACCACCCTCAATATGTTCCATATGAAATGTGGGAACCCACTGGTCTTGTCCCAGAACCTACACATAATAGCACCCTTTGCTCTGGGGCTAATAACAGCACATCTCTGCTGCACACTGTGGTAACCCTCAGAGAAGTCATGTCCCGTTCCCTGAATCACACAGCTCATGAGGGCCACAGCTTGAAATCAGCAGCCCACATCCACTGTAGTGTGCAGTGTGCGGTCTCCGAGTTACCACGTGAGATGCATTCTGGGGTTGGGCAAGTGAAGGGAGGATTCTGTTGTGGAGCAGTAAGGAAGGAAAGTGATCTAGAACTTGAACTTGTGGGTGATAAGGTTTGTGATATGATTGAGAATCTCAGGAGCATATGCTGAGCAAGGAAATGGACCCGGCCTCGTCAGCTCCTTTCATTCAAGCCAAAGGGATTTGGAGAGGACTGTGCCACCCAAGGGTCTGGTTGGTCTCACCACTTTGGAATGACCCAGGGGCCCAGACTGGAGCTGGATCCAGTTCAGATCCAGGCCGCTAGTTCACAAGGCTGAGTGTTATTCTGAGTTCATGTATGTGATCTTAATGGGCTCCAAGGTTTTCAGTAACTTGTAGATCAGAAGCAGGGATACTGCAGTGTCAGGTTCTATGCCAACTTTTATTAGCCAGACTAAGCCTAAACACCACACCTATGTCAATCTGGCAGCTTCAGAGTTTCAATCAGGTCACAGCCTGCTTGCTTTAGCTGTGGAGTTCTCTCATGGCCCCTTGGCTTAATGCTCTGATCAGGAACACAGGCCTTGGGCCAAGTCAGCCAGAAACCTTTTATCTCCAACCTGCCTCTGCAGAGCCTCTAGGACATGCTGCTATTAAAGCTTACTGGTGAGGAAGAGTTTTAAGAGTGATTGGGAACCTCACAAGCACTGGAAAGGAGCCGGAGGGTGACAGGAGGTGGCAAGTCTCCTGGAAGAGCTGAGCCGGGAGGCCCTGGTGCCACTGACTCCACCCAGATGTCCCCATTCCCATTACTCAGAACCTGATCTTCATCAGTGACCACACCTGGACTTCATGGCAACACAGCGCGGGGCTGCTTCAGCTGACTGCAGAAGGCCATCAGTCATTCACAGGTGGAACCATCAGCAATAAACATGTGTCAACAGTGACGGTGCTTGACGGCCCTGCTGCTTTTTTCAACTGGCTCCTGGTCACATAATGGGACCAGAATCAATACACGTCCTGCTTTCCTCCTCTTACAGCTGCTCTGCTCGTGCTCAGCAACCACAATGGCAAAGTCTTGTCTTCTGAGGCCTGAACTTACCGCAAGGGATCTCAGGCCACAGCTTAATAACGCTTAACTCCACAGACCACTGGCTCGGGGTTTCCACCCCAGAATTGTTGGGGGCAGGCTCTCTGGGCCCGGGAGCTGCCCCGCCCTTTCGAGATGGCGACCTGGCTATATGCCAGAAACTTGCAGTAAACAGGTGGACAACTTAAGGAAGTGCACAGCATTGGCTGGCAGTAATGTCACTGTGCCTGCTTGGCTCGTGGGCATTGCCTGCTCTGATACACGCCTGTATTCTGCTCATGCATTCCCCTCGTGCTTGATAATGCTATTCCTGCTAATTGGTTGTAACTCTGCTCAGTAATACTTCCTGCTGTATGAAAAGTATATAGAAGGAGGCTGGGGGGAGAACGAGAGAGAACAAAAGAGAACCTAGGAAGGCAAGAAGAGCGCTCAACAAAATAAAGATTGCTTTCTGAGAACAACGGCGTGATTATTGTCTCCTGCCGGCGGGCCACGATACAGAATAGGAGTGCTTCCTGCTTTCCACCCCCAGTGGCAGCACAGTGAGTCTCATGTGTACCGAGAAGGCCTCCCCTGTGCAACCACCCTAGGCCTTCTCTCAACGTCACTGTCTGACCTTCAGGATCTTTTAGTAAAAAGACCCAAGAGAAAGCCTTTGATTGGCTCAACTCATCTCTTAAAGACAGCCAGCCTACAATTCATAGCCATGGCCAATGCATGGAGACGCCAAGATGGAGCCATGTGATCACCTCTAGTTCAATTGGCTGTGACTAGGAGGGGAGGCAGGTCAAGAAGCTGAATCTCCAGAGGTGGATACAGAAGGGCATGCAAAAGACAGACATGTCTAGAAACTGGATCCCCAGTCAACTGTAGGCACCTGCACTCACCACTTACAGACGCCCTCGTACACACCCTCAGTCTATCAGCACCCACATCAAACACACAACATAGACACAAAGTATACAGACCACTTACAACTGTTTCACTGAAAACTTTTTGATATTACAAAGATACCACAGTCAGACATATTCAGCAGAAGCCATACTTGGAATTTTGAATCTTGCTCTTTTCCCAGGGAGATGTCTCCTGATTCTGGGCAGTGGCAGTGAGCCACAGCTCCAGCCAGCCACACAGTCATGAGGCGAACAGCCAGTGTCTCAGAATGTACTGTGCTGCTGAGTTGTAATATCTGGTAGGTTAGGGGTATTCTCTGTGTGTGTGTGTGTGTGTTTTGTACTGGGGATTGAACCCAGGGCACTCTACCACTGAGCCACATCCCGAGTCCTCTTTGATTTTTTATTTTGAGAAAGGGTCTTGCTAAGTTGATGAGGCTGGCCTCTAACTTGCAATCCTCCCACCTCAGCCTCCTGAACCACTGGGATTACAGGTGTGTGCCACCACACCCGGCTTTCAATGCATTTTTTATTTATATTTTCAACTTACAGTGAGTTTATTGGGATGTGACTCCATGGTAAGTGGAGCAGCACCGTATACTCATACATACACTCATCCACCTGCACCACGTTCACAACCACCTGTATGCTAGACACACCCGTATGCACACTTATCCACATATATACACGGCAGATGCACATCCATGCCCCCCAATGTCTCTTCGTGTGCACAGAATTTCAAACACGCCTGTATGTGTACACAGTGTACAGACACCCATAAGCACATACACGCAATGCATGATACCCAGCTGTATACACACATCCATAAACACAGTGTATACACACACCTACCCAAGCACATTCTGTTAGGTTTTCATTACTAAAATACCTGAAAAGAACAACTTGGGGGCTGGGGTTATGGCACAGTGGTAGCGTGCTCACCTGGCATGCGTGAGGCACTGGGTTCGATCCTCAGCACCACATAAAAGTAAAATAAAGATATTCTGTCCACCTACAACTAAAAAATAAATGTTTAAAAAAAAAAAAGAGCCGGGCTCGGTGGCGCAAGCCTGTAATCCCAGCACTTAGGGAGGCTGAGACAGGAGGATCGCGAGTTCAAAGCCAGCCTCAGCAACGGCGAGGCGCTAAGCAACTCAGTGAGACCCTGTCTCTACATAAAACACAAAATAGGGCTGGGGACGTGACTCAGTGGTCGAGTGCCCTGAGATCAATCCCTGGTACCAAAAAAAAAAAAAAAAAAAAAGAACAACTTGGAAGAGGAAAAGTTTATGTTGGCTTATGGTTTCAGAGTCCAGTCAATGGTCAGGCGACTCCGCCATCCTGGGCCTGAAGTAAGGCAGCGATCACGCAGAGGGGGCGGTGAAGAAGGCTGCTCTTCTCACGGTAGGAAGCAGAGACGGACAGGAGGATGAGTCGGGGCCAAATGCAGAATCCCCAAGTCAGGCCACCCAGCAGCCCATTCCATGGACTGGATTAACTGATGAGGCTACAGCTCTGGTAATTCTTTCACTTCCTGCATTAACACAGGAGCTTTGTGGGGACAAGTCATATCCAAACCACAACACACTGTAGAGACACCTGCATCACCTGCCCAGCTGTGCGCCCGGCTGCGCGGCCACGTGCACACATCTGCACCAGGAGGCGACGTGGCCCGCTGTCCCCTCCCTACGGCACGGCCAGCGCCCGGCCTGCCCCTCTCCCACCGCCCGCGGGGTCCTCTCATCTTCATGGCTTCTGCCATCTTGCACCTCCCGCAGCGACTGTGAGGACTCAACCCACGGGGGAGGTGCAGACACCAGCGCCACGACCAGCAAGAGAGCGGCCTGAGGTCCAGCAGCCCCAGGGCACGGGGACCGTCAACGCAGTAGGGCGGCCGGGAACCAGAGGGGCCAGTGCGGTGCGCGGCCGGCCCGCGGCCCCGCCCAGCCGCGCAGCAGGTCTTCAGCGTGGCCCCGCCGTCCCGCACTGCGCCCGTGCACGCCACCTGAGCCGCCGGGCAGGGCGACAGCACCACATCCCTGCGCTAGGTCCGCCCCGCGGGCGGCCCTGCTCCTGGACCTTCCACCGGCACCCGCGCCAGGCGCTCCTCCAGGAGTTCAGCTGCACGAGCGAGCGGTGTGCCCGGCGCCCCCGCGGTCCTGAGGGGTTGCCTCTGTGGGCGTGCGCGTGCGCGTGCGCAAGGGGGACGACGTTCGCGGGAGGGCGTGCTGGCCGACCCGGGCCCTGGCACCGGCCCTGCACCGGTTCCGGGGTCGTTTCAGGTCCCCGGTCTTCGCGGTCACCCGCAACAGCATGGCCTGGTTCCTGGAGAACATTGATGCCCCCCGCGGCCACGTGGTGTTTGCAGGCCGCGGCATCATGGGCTCCCTGGCCAAGGACTTAGCCACGCGGGACCTTGGGGATCTGGGCCATCCACCTGGCCAGCCTACACCCTCCCAGAGGCAGCCAGAGAGGACGGGGTTCGCTGCAGACCTGTCCCCGTTACTCAAGCACCAGTGCTAGCCTGTCCTAGCTAGCCTGTCCCTTCTCCTCTTCTGGGTCCCCCAAGATCAGTTCCAGGCACGAGGAACACACTGTGACATGCACCACGACCCTTTCCTCTGTGTGCGGATGCCCGGGGCTGCGGAATTCCCAACCAGTGAGTCCAAAGAACACACGGGCCCATCCCCACACCTAGGCCAGAGGGACGCAGCCCGGCCTGGCTCACTTGGCAGCTCACGGTGTCATCAGTGCCCTGGGCGAGGCCGTCTTCTCGCTGAGCCGGCAGGTCTCAGCCCAGTTGTCTCCTGCCTCGCCTCAAAGGCGGCCCTATACACGGGTGTCACATGCAAACAACCTTGTCCGGAGACTCCGAGAGGAGCTCGCCATGGGTCCCTTTGGAAGAGGGAGGGAAATCTCTGAGTTCACTTTCCATTACTATAATGAAATACCTGAGGCTGGGTAACTTGATAAAGGTCAGGTGAGGACCTGGTGGCATATGGTCCCACAGGGGCAGAGGGTCAGGTGAGAGGCAGCAATCATATGGCCAGACAGGAAGCCAGAGCCAGAGAGGGGCCACACAGCTCTCTCTCTAATAACTCTTCTTGGCAAGAACTCCAGGTCCCATGAGAATTGTCAGTCCCTCCTGAGGACAGTGCTTCCAGTGACCCAAGGACCTCCCACTAGGCTCCACCTCTCAAAGGTCCCACTACCTCCCATATCATCACACTGAGGACCAAGCTCCCAAGACATGAAGCCTTGGGGGATACCCTCAAATCATGTTAAAACCATAGCACCTTCCTGAACCAGCCAGCAACTTACCCTCTTTTTGGCAAGATTTGTGTCACATGCCCATGTGGCCCATTATGAGGCAAAGCCAATGATACCATTGGGACTGGCTCAGCCTCTGCTCCTGCAGCTGAGAAGCTGAACAGGCTCTTGCAAAGGACTTGACAATTTGCAGAGAACTGGGGTGGTATTACCAAGAAAGAAGTGGGGAATGGCTATAGAGTAAACAGGGATGCCCTGAGCTGTTGCGCAGGTTGCTGGTCAAAGAGGCAAGTGGGATCTAAGTAGTGCCTATAGTCTACTCACCAGGCCGTGTTCCTGGGACTGTATGCTGCTCCCAAACAGCTCCCTTCCTTCCTACTTAGTCCATCCAAAAGATGAGCCTTCTGAGTTTGTACAAAAGCACTATATTGGCTAGCAGCTGGTGTGCAAGATCAGACAGCCCACCTCTGCATCCCTGACTCCCTAAGACCAAAGACGAGTGAAGCTGAGATCTTCGAGACCAGTGTGGCTGAGTGAACTGGAGAGGATCCTGCTCATTTTTGCAGTAGATGTTTGCAGAAAGAACCTGTTACACAGCAGGCCCATAACACCCTTCTTGCTTGGATACATCTGTAACGACCGCATAGATGATCACAGAACAATATTTACTTAGCCACATTATGAACACAGCCATGGCAATTTTGAGGGCGAAGGGTCCTCAAAGAGTTATTATATGGCTATAGTACAAGCTTCTCAATACATCTTGGGAGTAGACTAAATCCCATTTCAAGCCTGGGTCAAAGGGCAACTTTTACAAAGATTTTATAAATTTTTTAAAATTATTTTTAGTTGTACATGGACACTGTAAGCAGCATATGCCATGGACATGCCTGGACATGCCGGGGACCCATTGGGTTGCTGGCCATAAGGAACAGCAGCCACTGACTTGCTTAGTCATGCCTGTTTGCAATGATGGGGCTGCAGGGGGCACATGACTGTAGGCCTACCATCGATAGAGAGCCCAGCCCGTGCCATCGAGGGCTGCAAGGGGCCCAGCCCATGCAGTCGACAAAGGGGCAGTGACGGCACCTAACAGCAGGCCTACTGGTTACAAGTGATAGGGGGCTCAGCCCAGGCACATGTGCAAAGAAAGGCCCAGTTGCAATTATACTATCTCACTGGACATAACCAATGGACATTGGCTTTTACTGGGTGTAACCAATCACCAGCCCACAGCACCAGCTCAGCCCCACCACCAGCTCAGCCCCAACACCAACTTGGAACTGCTTTTAAACTGCTTGCCCTGCCACATTTTGGGGCTTGCTCCAAGGACATCAGTGAGACTGGCCACCTTGCTGTCTGTCCCTGGATCCACTCCACCATTCCCTGACATCCAGCCGTCGGCTGAAGAGAACCACCAGACAAGGACAATGTCTGCTCTTTGGCTAAAAGAAGTCACCTGGCGTCGGAGGTATTGTGGGGCTGGTGGTTGCCCTAGGATAATATGAATTAATTGTAATGCTTAGTTGCTCTAGGATTGTGTGAATTGCAGGTAGTGCTTAGTTGCCCTAGGATAGTGTAACTTACCTATAGTGTTTGATTAGTGTGCATCCAATGCTAGTTGGGGTGCTTCAGCACACCCAACACTTTTTGCATTAATTATGTTTGATGTTTGTTGTGATTGAACATACACTTGCATTTAAAGACAATCCACCTCCAAATAATTATTAATTACGCATGCCGCTCGTAACAGACACAATATCTTTATTTAGTTTATTTAGTTTTTTATGTGGTGCTGGGGATCAAACCCAGTGCCTCATGCATGCTAGGCACAGTAAGCGTGCGTACGGGTGTGTCTAGTGTACAGGTGGTTGTGAACGTGGCGCCCGTGAATGAGTGTATGTATTAGTACACGGTGCTGCTGGGCAAGCGCTCTACCACTGAGCCCAACCCAGCCCAAGATTTTATAAATCTTAATATTAAGGTATTTTCTCCAGACCACCCACAAATAGCAGGGCACACCTACTGTGTAAGGGAAAGTGCCCTAGCGGCAGGCGTGCAGTGGATCTGACCTGTGTGTGTGGACACATATGGCAGCTGTGTGGAGAAAGGGCCAGGACAGGCTGGCAGAGAGACCAGTGAGAAGTTAGTGTGACATTCCCACTGCACAGTGATGGGGAACCAGGAGGTAATGGGGGGGGGCAAAGGCTCATTTCAGGGGCCCCCAGAGTCCTTAGTGTCTGCCACAATTTCAAATTCCTGAAAGAGATAGCCAATGAATGACCTGTTTTAGGAGAGCGTCCACTATGGGCCATTGGCCGAAGGCCTTGGGAGGCATCACCCAGTAGAAGCCTGGGGCCACATGTGGGCGAGGGACTTTGTTCCAAGAGAAGGTAATGAAGGAATATGGATGCTCCTTGACTAACAGGACTACATCCTGTTAAAACAAACTGGGGTTGGGGTACCTCAGCCTAGCATGTGTGAGGCTCTGGGTTCCATCCTCAGCACCAGAAAAAAAGAAAGAAGAAGAAAAAAGAAAGAAAGCTGGGGATGGTGGTGCACACCTGTAATCCCAGCAGCTCAGGAGGCTGAGACAGGAGGATTGTCAGTTCAAAGCCAGCCTCAGCAAAGGCCAGGTGCTAAGCAACTCAGTGAGACCCTGTCTCTACATAACACACAAAATAGGGCTGGGGATGTGGCTCAGTGGTCGAGTGCCCCTGAGTTCAATCCCCAGTACCAATTTTTTTTTAAAGTGCCTTTAACACATGCACCCTACCTAGCATCCCAGCTTAGCAAGAGGTATCATGAAGCCTGTCAGTCATTTACCCTGCAAATCATGGGCTCACTGTCACCCATCATGGTTGACAGAATATTGGACCATATATCACTAGTCGGATTTTATACAGCTTGAATGGTCACTGAACTAAGTGTTCCAGGAAAGTCTAATGTATATTGGGGAATTACTGAGAAAAGTAAGGTCAAGGGCAACAGCAAGACTAGTAGATTCTCATGACTTGGGACAGAGGGAGGGGCCTTCTGTAGTGGTCAAGACAAAAATGACCCATCAAGCCAGAATGGACCTGGTTTATCTCAAGTTCACATGAAGGATGTCAAGTACATTCCTGGTGCTGACCTATGATTCCATTTATATGAAATACCCAGAAACAAATCCATAGACAGAAAATAGATTTATGGCCGCCTAGAGCTGAGTAACGCGTGAAGGGTATGGGTTTATTTTGGGGGTGATGCCATGTTCTAAAATTGATTATGGTGATGGTTGAGCAACCCTGAGTATACCCAGAGCAATGGAGTGTACATTTTCAATGGCTGAATTATTTGGTATGTGAATTATGTCCCAGTAAAGCTGCTAAGTAGATTTCCCTCACTTCAGTGGCCACTGTGATTTTTGGTAGTTGTGTAACCAGCACCCCAATCAAGATATAAAAGGGTTCCATCATGAAGAGCATCTTAGTGCTCCTTAGCAGTCTCCCAACTCCCAGTCCCAGGTAACCACAGATCTGATTCTGCCCTTCTGGCTTTGTCTTTTCGAGAACTTCACATAAAGACTCATTCTGTGTTTATACTCTTTTGTCTGACTCTTTGCCCTCCGCGTCCCATCTCCCAGACTTGCCCATGCTTTTGAGTGTATCAGCTGTGGGCTCTCTTTTCACCACCAAGTAATATTCCTGGAAAGAATGTCACTGCCACAGGTGACTCACCCCCATGACATCTGGTGGAAAGACATTGCTGATGTTTCCAATTCAGGGCTACTGTCAACCACATTGTTATTAACATTTGCATACAAGGTTTTATGTAGACGTGTTTTCATTTCTCTTTGGAAAATAACCAGAAGTGAGGTCTGCCATAAGATCACAAAGAAGTGCTTTGTCCAGGGTCCCCAACTAAGAAGAGCCTAAGGTTGGATGATGACTTCTCTGGCCCAGGGGAGGAGAGGGGCTGACGCTCCAGGGAGTACAGACGTGTGACTCCCATTCAGCTCTTCTCCTCCCAGAGGTTCAGCTATCGGTCCCCTCCCTGCCCTGGCTCCCAGGCCCTTATCACCAGGCTTCTTGAGCCTGGGGGTCCCCATCTTACACCACAAGGGGGAAATGATATGGGGGTGAGCAAAGGTAACAACCTGGCAGATGAGAATGAGAAGCCTGATGACACCAAAGGCCACATGATCCTTACACTGATGTGGCCACAAGGGTGGGCCCCGCCACTTAGCAGAAGTCAAGTCACTTCTGAGGGTCAGTGACAATCACTGACACTTAAATGAGCACTTACTATATGCCAGGCTTTACACAGACTAATTCATTTATTCCTTACACCAACCCCACAAAGAAAGTGTAATTCCTGCTCCCTGTTTTCCAGAGGAGCGAGATGAGTCAGTCGAGGCCATACAGACAGTGATGGACAGGGAGCCAATGATGGAGCCCCAGGGTCAATCTGGCTCAGGGCCGAGACTCTTCCCCATCATGGCACACTGCCCTGCGCCCGCCCACCCTGAGAAACTCTTTCCCAGGCCCCAGTGGGGCTGTGCTCAGGGACGTTGGTGGTCCTGGGGTGGATGGTGGAGCAGGGAGCTGTGGAAGGGTCCCCACTGGGGGAGTGGAGAGAGAAAATAAGGTGGATATAAAAAACCAAACAGGGGCCTGTGGCCAGAAGCAGTGCAGTGGCGTATGTTTGGCAATACAGAGAAGGGAGGGAGAAAAGGAGAGAGAAAAGAAGAGGAAAAGAGAAGGTGTTTTTCTCCAGTCTCACAGTCCTTGTGAATGCATCCTCCTGGCAAATGTAAGTTCAGTAGGTAATTCTGGTAATTTGGCAAATACATTCTTGTTCGTTTTTAGTCTTAAGGTAGAAACACCCCTTCTGTTGAGATCAGAGGGTGGCAGGACTGTGGCAGGAAGGTGCTGCCTGCGACTCCCAACGGACATCCACAGGTCCAGCGGGTTCTCCTCAGGGCCAGAAACGTGGAGAAGGGCAGGGGCATGGGTGGTGGCAGGGAGTCCTGGGCTCCAGCCCACACCCCACCGGAGCCCAGTCCACCTTCTGGAGAATCCCTCGGTCATCCCGGCCTGACTGCGGCTGCAGAGGGCCCCAAGTGTACTCTCAGCCCGAGGCTGTCCTCCTCCAGATGCAGGAGACAGGGCCATGGGCGGAAGCGGGGAGGAGAAGGTGGAGACTGAAAGAGGTCCCAGAAGGGCAGGAACAGGAGCCCGGAACAGGCAGGGGACAGATCAGACACAGTGAGGGCCCTCAGCAGTCAGAGGTGGGCACAGATCGATATGAAAATGTGCGCAGTCAGAGGCTCCAGGCACAGGAAGCCCTATCGTGCCCCTTCCTGATCTTTCTGGGGCTGCCTGCACCTCCCCCCGCCAGTTCTCCCCTCAACATAAAGGGTCTTGCAAGTCCCAGCCCCGCCCACATGGCCAGCTGCCCCAGGGACCCTGATTTCTCGACCTGCAACCTGCCCGCAGTGGCCAGAGCCCACGCACCTTCAGGACTTGGCCCGCTGGCTTCCTTCAGCAGAGATGCTGTCCCCAGGCTCCTCTGCCCAACCCCTCATCCTTCAAGGCCCAGTAAAAATGCCTCCTCTGACCTTTGTGCCTCATCTCCCCAGGCTGTCCGTCTTTCTGGGTGGCCACAGCCCCACAGTCCCCTCTACCACTAACACCCAGACACCACTCTGCACAGGAGACTGCGGGAGTCTCTCTCGACAGATCTGCGAGCTTCCCCGGGAGAGGAGACCCACGCACTCTGTATTCTCTGAGGCTGAGAGCGGAGGCTGTGGGCTCTGGTGAATCTGAGATAAATCTCTATGCGGTTCCTCCCATCCGTGGCCCCAGGCCCTCTATCTTCAGTGATCTCTGCAAAGGGAAGATGACGAATGCTCTCTGGCTTGGAGACATGGAAAGTGCCTCTGCCTAAGCCAAGTCTGAGCATCTGCTCCCTTCCCTTCATCGCGGATCCCTGATGCCCCCAGAGCTCTGGTACATGGAGGCTCTGGAACAGATCAGCTAGTGAGGCTGTTTGATATGTACTGGCACGTCTCACACACCACGTCCCGCACACCACGTCCAATTTGTGGTAGTCTCGGTGAACACTCGCCCACCCTGGGCTGTATGTGCAGACCAGGAGACTGAACAAAATTAGGCAGGTCAGTGGCTCCAAGCCACATCGCATGTTCCTGATGTGTTGTTCTTCTCTGCTGGAAGTGGACACTGTTGGCTCACCCAGGTCCTCTGACTCCTCTTACCATCTCTACATACCCAGCCCCCAGCTTCTGCTTAATCGTGCCTTTTTTATTTTCAGCATTTCAGCTGCTGTGACATCTGGGGCCTTGGTGACCCTGGAGCAACCATCCCTTCCAGGGCCACCAACTGCTAGACAGTAAAGGACACCCTTGTGAGCACCTTCCCTATGCAAACCAGCCAACCCAGGGCCCAAGTCCCCCCACCTCCTTGAAGGGACTCTTACACCCACCTGCCCACCACCCCAGAGCCAGGTCCCCTGGCAATTCAGCACAGTCTCTGAAGGACAGGAGCACAGGCCCCAGGGCAGTTCCCCTATCTGAAGCTGTTCCCAGGAGTGCAGGGAGATGCCTGGGGTCAACTGGCGCTTTTGTCATTGGGAAGTCCAAGCCTCAGCTGGAGGGAAGGCAGGAAGGGGCAGGGGCAGAACACCAAAGGAACTCACATCTGACCCCAGTACAACAGGCCCCAGGAACTTCCTGCCTGCCCTCCTGCCCCACCCTAGGTGAGCTGGCCAAACCACGGCACCCAGGACCTGGCTCCGCAGAACCCTATAAAACTCAGACCCTTGTTGTGGCCTGCTGCCATTTTCTTCCCTGAAAATGTGCCCCTCCATGGCTTACTAGCATCGTCGACCTGTTGAGGTCTGGCCTGCTTTGGTTACTTTTGCTTTCGGCCTCTACTCCCCAAGGCCACTGAAATGATTCAAGCTGGCCAATCCTAAGCCCGCACACCTTGCCCTGGCCCTTGCTCCTGGGAACCCACAATGAAGGCTCTTGACCATGTCCCCCACCCTCTCCAGACCAGCTCTAGCTGTCCACGTGGTCCTACACATGCCCCTTTCTTTTTCGATATGGGAGTGTAACAACCTGTCTTTTGAATGGTGATGCTGTCTTGATCTGTTGTGTACCACCTCTGAAATAATAAATCCTACATTTTAATACACTGTTGCTGACGGCACACCCTCTGGCTTTCTGCCCAGGACTGACTTTGGGCTGAAAGTACCTGGGAGTTTATGTCCTCCTTCTCTTACTCCCTCCTGTGACCCACGGCCCATGACTACTAGAGATGGTATAGTGGCAGGTCTCCAAATATGGCTCCCAGTGGCCATACCCCTGATGTCCCTATCTGGTCCCCCTTCAGCCTGAACTGACCTGACTTTCATTAACGTGGCAGATGTGAAATTGTGCCTGGAACCTCCCCTTGGAATGCTTGCTCCTGGGGAGTCCCAAGCTACCCCGTGGAAAGGGAGAGAGCTGATACTCCATGGTGGATGAGTCCCGAAGTCCCCACAGCCCAACTGGGACAAGCCTTCTAGCTCTCTGCCAAGGCACCAGACACATGAGAATGCCATCTTAGGTGCCCCTGCCCACTTGGGCCCCAAGATGACTACAGCCCTGGCCAAAATCATGCAGAATTGAGGAAACAGCCCATGGAGTCCAGTGAATCCGTGCAACTGTGAGTGATTTCAGATAGCTACTGCTCTGTGGCTTTAGCAATAGAAAGCCCACACAGGGAGATCCAAAGGCCTAGCTCCATTACCTGAAGGTGGAAAAGTCTGTAGCTCAATTTATGCTCTGGAGCTCCCCACAGGAACAGGCTGAGGTTGAGGCTTCACCTGAGGGCACACTCTGGCTCCTCTTCTTCCTCTATTCTGTCCTTTCCCCAGTCCCTCATTCTCTTTCCTGGAAAGCACTTCTTTAAAAAAATCACTGGCCTGGACATCTTGTCTCTGTGCCTCCAACAGAAGCTGACTTCAGACATAACACTTCTGATCCAACTGGAATCCAGGGGCCTGGCTACCCTCCTACTCGTCCCTGCCCTGCATCCAACAGCATATCTACCTTCCAGCTTCCCCACACAGCAGGCATCCATCTGGTATGCATATGCGAGGGGATGGGCATTAAGAACATCCAAGAAGTCTTAAAAGGAAGCAGAAAGCAGCTTGTTTGCCTTGGGCAGCAGCAAATGAACCTCCATCCCCAACCACACAGCCACAGAGGGGGTAAGGATCATAGGAAGGCAAAGTCCAGGCCTTTGGCATGTCAACAGCAGTTAGGGGCCAGATAGGGGTGGAGTTTGTCTGATCCTGGGTCTGTGGTGGGAGGGGCTCCACTAATTGTTCCATTTCCCCTCCTGGACTCTCTTTGCAACCTCCACCCCCACCAGTTCTGGGTCCCAGGAAAAGTCCAGAACCCATCACCATGGATCCTCCAGCAGGTCCCAGAGCCGGGTGCCACTGGAGTCAGATAAGTCAGCAGAGAAGATGCTGGGGGCTGGTGGGCCAGAGCCCAGTGGAGGACCCCCACTAAGGGCCTCTAACCAGTCCAAGGAATCCGTGGGGCCTCTGGGAGAGGTGGAGGGGGAGTTCGTGGGGGTTGGGAGTGAAGAGGAGAAGACAGATGAGAGGCCTTCAGAGTCCGGGGAGGGGGACAGCACGTCGAAGGAGCCAGGGAAGTCCAGGGGAATGGGGGGCAGCGGGTCTGCAGGGGAAGGAAAGGAGTGTGAGCTTAGGAAGTCATGGATCCGGTTCCATTCCCCAGCCCATTCTTTCCTTGGACCCAGGAGTACAGAATCTCAGGCCTCTTATCCCCTAAATTCAGGAGTTAGGCTCCTACCATCAGGCTCCATCTGGTCCCCCAGGATGTCATCAATGCCCCGATTTGGAAGCAACTGTGGATAAACAGACGCGGCGTGAGCCTGACTCCCTCCCGCCCAGAACCTGAGTGAAGATCCTCACAGGCCCACTTGATCAGGCACCTTCTCACCTGCGCTCTCCGGATGGCTTCCTGCAGCTCCTCCTCCAGCGTCAGGGGCGCTAGGGAAGGTGTCAGGGCTGTGGCCGGAGGCGGAGGCGGAAGCGGAGCCGGGGCGGTCACCAAGCTATCCGCCTCTCGTGGAGGAGACGTCTTGGAAGAAGCGGGATTCGACTTGATCTAGAACCGAGAAGATCAAGTTCCTTAAGCCACGCCCACCAGGCGCAACCCCACTCACTCGCAATCTGTGGCTCCACCCCCCGGGGCCGGCCTTTCACTTCTGGACTCCTCCTTTGGCCTCGCCCCCTGTTCTTTCATTGGCTTCTCCTCCCTGGAGATTCTCCGCCTGTTGCTCTTAACCACGCCCCCTTGCCGCTGGGCTTTCTCCGCTGGGCCAAGTCTCTCCCCACAAGTTCATTAGCTACTGATTTTTCGACTCTCCGCCCCATCCGTTTTGTCTTCTCTTCATTGGTCCACACGCTAATAGCTCCGCCCTCACCGTGCCCTGCCGCCGGGAGGTTCCCAGGGCCTTAGGCCTGAGGCGTGGCCAGGGAGCACTCGCCGCGCCGTCCTCCCGCCGCGGCTTCTGCCGCTCGCGGGGTGGGGCGCCGCCGCGCATGCGCTCCAGGAGCATCGACTTGGTCCCGGACACCGGGAGGCCCCGCAGGCGCAGCTGCTGCCGGAGCTCTGAGACCTGGGGAAGGGGCGGGGAGAGTCGGTGCTGGGCGGGTTCCGGGGCGCAGGCCGGGAGTGGGGAGGACGTTTGGGAACCGGGTTAAGAAAGACCTGGAACCCTCCAAAAGATGGAACTGGGGACCCAGACTCCTGGATTTCTTTGGGGCAGAGGCTGCGGTTAATCCCACCGAAAGAAAGGACCAACCTGGAAAGTTGCCCCCCAAACTCACCGTCAGCTCCTCCAGTTTAAGGGTCTGAAGTTCCAACTTGTGTGTAGGGGGAGAAGGGCTGGGGACTCCTGGTTGGGAGGGAGTGAGGGGAGTGGGCTTCATCCTGGCGATGGTCGTGAGGGAGGAACATAGTTTAGAAGGGGCAGAGAAAAGGCATATTAAGGTCCTCAAAAAACGGGCTCCAGAAAATGTAGGAAAGTGACAGCCCAGAATTCTGGGTCTCTGAGAAAACGAGTACATGGAGCTAGATTTCTGTACGTGGGAGAGGAGGAACTGGGGATGTGGGTCTGAAGGGAGAAGGGATGGGAGCTGGACATTTGGGTCCTGGAGGGGGGGAAGGGCTCCAGACTGGACCTTGTCATGAACTGTGGGTTTGAGGCAGGATGATGGGATCTGAATTTCTGGGTCCCCAGAGAACAGAAATGAGGGTCATACCTAGGATGTAGCTGCTCTGAGTTTGTCCCTTCCCACAGAGGTGGCCCCTGGGGACCCAGGGCTGACCTCTCAACTTGGGGGTCTGCCCTGGATCCTTGTCTCGGCTCCGGGGGCATGTACTGGTGGTATGTTAAGTTCCCCCTGGGCTTGGACTCTCTCCAGCGTTGGGAGATCTTGGGAGACTCCTAAAAAACCAAGTATGATGTCCCATGCTTCAGCTCAGTTCCCACCTTCCTGCCCCAGAGATGCATGCAGAGTGTGGGATTGGCAGTCACCAAAGAGGAGCAGATGGGACTGTGGCAAGGAAGACCAAGGCTAGACTCGGGGGGACTTCCTCTCACTCTAGTCAAGACTCACCTTCTTTGGGGACCTCCAAGGACAATATTCTGTCTCAGGGAGCAGGACCCCAGGATTGAAGAGGAAAGAGGCAGGGACCGAGGGCACAGCTGGGGCCAGAGCTGGGCCTGAGGCTGAGATCCACGGATCTGAATCTGAGGCTGGAGAGACAGTGAAAGACCGTAAGTGGCCTGGAGGCAGCAAGCCAGCGAGGAAGAGCAAAGCTGTGGGAAAGAAGGACCCAGCTCCCCTGGGGTGTGGGAAGGCAAGCCCTGGCGGCAAAACCTAAATGTTCCAGCTGGGTGCCTGGACTCCTGGATCTAGGGGCCCAGATTTTCACATTCTCAAGAAAGGCAGGAATCTTGTTCTGTCACCAAGGGGTTTGTTAGTTGAGGATCACAGATGTCTAGGGTTTTGCTGGGACAGGGGTGGGGCCTGCACTCCTGGTTCTTGGGGAGATGGAGAAGCTGAGAGCCAGTCTGACATTCTTATGTGTACCGAATGTGGAGGGAGTCTGGGAAGCCTGTCTCTTCCAAGGAGCATCTGGAATCATGCATCTGTTGGGGTGGGAAAACTGGAGAGCAGGAAGCAGAGCTCCCAGGGGTGGGATGACCAAGGACCTGGATTCCTGGGTCCTTGGGAAAGGACAGGATGGAATTTCAGTGTATCCTGGGTGGGGTATAGGAACCCAGCTATAGGAACCAGTGAGGGACCTGGCATAGCTTTATTCCAGGGTGTTGTAGGGAAATAGGGCCACCATCCCCTCCCACTCAGGGCCCACACTTACTCGGGTCCTGATTCCGTCTGTGGATCCGAAGCTGGAGGACTGTGGAAAGAGGAGGGAGGTGGGAGGAGGAAGGCGGGAAGGGAGTGTCCGGGAGCCTGGCTTGGCAGGCGGGTGGGAGCTGCAGTTGTTGGCGGACACGCGTGCCCAGCCCCCTTACACACCCCTGCAGGCGGGTGGGCAGGCAGCCCGCTCCCTTTCCCGGGCCTCCCGCCTGCTCCCTGCCAGCGCAGCGCCTCGGGCCAGAGCTGCTCTAGGGCTAGGAGCCAGCCAGCCTGCAGGCAGGAGGCAGCCCCACCCCAGCTCCACCTGCCCCTCACGAGTCTGTGCCCACGCCACCCCCAGGAAAATCGCCATCTTGGCAGCCTAGCCCGTGTGCACCTCACCTCCTTCTATCCATGCACCCCACTCTGCGGCCGCTGACTTCTTCCTGTACTACCCTTCTGCCCTTCCCACAGTCACCCCGTTCACACACCCACCCTAGAACGTCTCTGGGTTTTAGATTTACACATGCCACTTTTGTGCATTTGTAACCTACACACTTCATCCTCTGCTCACTCTGCCTTGGCGCACACACACCCAGCCGCATTGACGTTCTTATTTGCACCCTAAGGACATGGCCACTCATTTTGGAGCAAGGATCTCCCAATTGCACAATTCTGCTCTCCTTTGCACATGTGTACCTTTTTGCACATTTTTACTTTTCTGTTACTAGTGTCTTTGTACACCCAACCATGTAACCACACTCATTTGCACACTCGGGTGCCCTTTGCCTACTCAAGAGTGGACCCCAGTTCTACGCATCGCATATCTTGCGTCTACCCTGGAACCTAAAACACAACTTTTGACACTTTCAAGGCTTGATAGCTCATTGTCCCCTCACCAAACTCCCACACTGGTCCTCCAAAGTCCCCAGTGTGCGCATGTCTGCTGTGCATACATTTCCGTTGAAGCCCTTGTTCTTTGCAGCACCTCATCTGCACACCCACCCCTAACCGCCCACTCCTCTTTGCTCATCTAGCCATTTGCACACTCAATGAGATGCACAGTGACCTTTTGCACAGAACATACATGCCACACGGGTCCTCCTACCCTCTCCCACCTCAGAGTAGACCCGTTCCCAGGAGTCCAAGACCCCTTCCCAAACCCACAGGAAAAAGCCTCTCTCTCACCAGATCGGAACTTGGAGCGGATGATTTGGGAGCGCTGGGAGGAAGCTGCCAGGGTCATTGCCAAGGCCGGGATGGGGACCTGGACTGGGGAGAGCAGGGTCAAAGTAGAGGTCAGGAAGCTGACCCTGTGGGTGGATTAAGAAAAGCTCTGAGGGAGTTAGGGATAGAAGCAGCCTGTAGCCACAACTTCTGGATGTGGGAAGGGGCTGGGGCCCCAGATACCTAGGTCTGAGGGAGGAGGCTGGGCCTGGACCCCTGGGTCTGAGGGAGGAGGGCTGAGGCCTGGACTTCTGGGTCTGAGGGAGGAGGGGCTGGGGGCACTAACTCCTGGATCTTGGTAGAGGGAGGACCTGGGGTGTAGGACTCCTAGGTCCTAGGGAGGAGGGCACTGGGAGCCTCAACCTCTGGGTCTTTGAAGGGGAAGAACGGGTCGTGGCTTGCACCCCTAAATCTTGAAAGGGAAGGAGGTAAAGGACTGGAACACATACTCTTGAGGGGACTAGAATTCAAGATCCAGGGAAAAGGGGTCCTGTCAGGTTTCTGGGAAATTGAACAGTGCCTGTAACTTGCATCTGAGAAGGGAATGGGTCGGGGCGTCAGCCACCAGGGTCTGTAAGGAAGGGATAGGGACCAGAAAAGTGACCTAGGAGTTAAGGAGAGTCCCTCCCTCCACCCCAGGGGCTTCTCACCAGGTGGGCTCGGTGCAGCTGTGCCCTGAGGCGGGTGGAGTCTCCGGGTCTAGGTTGGAGACTGCAAGCTCCACCCCACCAGCCTGGGACCGCCTCGGAACCCCCGTTGTGGTGCGTGCTGGAAGCCCAAGAAGTGGGCGGGAGACACGCGAGCTCCGCCTGGGACTCTGAGAAGGGGCGGGGGCACGCTGACAGGGCCTGGGGCGGGGCGCCTGTCGGGTGCCTGGGCTCGCTCCTCCTCCTCGTCCTGGGGCTGTGGGGTCGGGCGGGACAGCCGCAGGCAGACAGACGGGAGCAGGTGCGGGGAGAGGGGCGCCGAGTGAGCAGCAGCGGCAGGTGGTCGTGTCCCGTCTCTGCCGGCAGGTGCCACCTGTCGCCATTTCTTTTTCCCCTGACACAGCAGCAGGAGTCAGGTTTAGGGGAGGGGAAAGTTCAAACCCGAGGGCCGGACCCCTAGGTCTAAGGAGTGGTTTGGGGGTTTGGGAGAGGAAGTGGTAGGAACAGAGTTAGAGGTGTGGTTCGGTGTTGTGCTCAAAAGTCACAGACAGGTTCGGAAGGGGGAAGGGGACCCAGATTCCTAGGTCAGAGGGAAAAGGCGGCTGCAGTATGGACTTTGAGGGTGGGAGGGAGAGATGGCTGGTTCCCACTGGCAGGATCAAGGCCCTGATATTCCGCAGAGCACGCTTCGGACTATGTTCTGAGGTGTGTGGGAGGCCCCTGTGCTCCTGGGTTGGATTACAGGCAAGAGGGCAAGCTGAGGCCGTGGCTATAAATACCTCCTCCGACTAGGCAGGAGCCCAGCGCTCCAGGCGAGGGCCCTGATGCCTTAAAAATCATCTGTAAGGGCCGAGTCTTAACAAAAGAGGCACTGCCAATACCACAGATACATTTATTGCTCCTTGGCACTAACATCCCAAACCCATCTTCCCACCGTCTCGTCTTCTTATTACCCCAAAATTCAAACTCCCAGCGTTCCGCGCGGGGATAAGAACTACAATTCCCAGAAAGCTCTTCGTTCAGGCGGTCTCCAGTAAGTAGAAGCCCAAGAATTTTCAAGGTTCGCGCGCTTGTTTACTATTGGTCTTCAGGGAGGCGTGGCCACGGGAGGTCCGTGGCGGTGATTGGCTGGCAATTCCTGCTGCTCAAGATCCCAAAGAAGGCGACGGAGCCTGCGCAGTTCACGGTGCAGCGCATCGTCCGTCACTGGACCCGTGAGGCGCAGGCGCGAGCTGCCCAAGGGCAGGATGAGGGGAGGGTGAGAAGAGAAGCTTTCGAAGATGTCCCCTGTGAGGCCGAAGAAGACAGGTTAGAGTCTGAAAATGGGCGTGAGGCGACTGTGCCAGGAAGAAACGAGTCTGAACTACACTCGAAGAAAGAAACGCCCAGCAACTCCAGGAGCAAAGTCCACTCAAAGGCGACTCGCGGAGTCCGCGAGCATGATGGGAGTTGTAGTTCAGACTAGGAAAGGCCATTGTTGCCTGGGAAACCAGCAGCGTAGCTAGGTTCCTACATCCTTGAGGAAGGCTGGGAATTAGTCCTAGGGACTCCTGAAGGTTAAGGGGCCCGGACTCCTAGGTGAGGTGGGCGAGGGGTTGTAGAGGGAAGAGGTTGGGAGCCGGAAACTCTGAGGGAAAAAAAGAGGGACTGGGAGCTTGAACTGATGCTGGTGAGAAGGGGTCACCAGCATCCTGGGTCAGAAGAGGGCTGTGGATAGGGACTCCTAGGTCCTCAGGAAAGAAGAAAGCTGAAAGCCCCAGGGCTTGTGTCCCCAGTTCTCACCTGTGTCCACAGCATCCCGCTCTGCTGGGGGAGGGTCCCAGGCCGGTGGTGGCCCGCGGCCAGGACCCAGCTGATAGTGGCTAAGCAGATGGTGGAGCTGAGCAGGAGTCAGGGTGGAGTGGTCAGTTCGTAGGCTGCTCCATGAAGCCTGGTGGGAGGACCAGATGAGAAGTCTATGGTCATTGTGGGGCAGCTGAGAAATGGTACAGGGTAGGGCCTCCATAAAGGGAGTAGATGTGCATAGTGGAGTCTATGCCATGTGCCCGGGCACTGTGAAGACTGCTTGTCACTGAAGTGATTGTAGGAAAGGGTGTGCTCTCATGGCTCAGTGGCAGAGCGCTTGCTTCGCGCATGTGAAGCACTGGGTTCCATCCTCAGCACCACATAAAAATAAGTAAACAAAATAAAGATACTGTGTCCATGTATCACTAAAAAATATTTTTAAAAATATGATTTATTTCAGAATAAATAAAGATACGGGAAGAGAGTGGGGAACAAGATTGGCTATTGGCTTATATCATTGAAGCTGGCACTGTGTACAGAGGGATTAATTAATTTATCCATTGTGGCTACTTTTTGTTTCTCTTTAACAATTTTTGCACTTGACCTAGCTGGCATTAGAATCCTCAGTGTGATTAAAATCAGACTATCCAGATTGCCTGAGTTTAAAAATCTCAGCTTGGTTACTTACTAACCATCTGACAAGTCACTATGCCTTAGTTTTCTTATCTGTCAAACGACTGTGTGCGGCTGTTATGAAGATGCAGTGTGGGAAATTAGAAAGTACTTGGAACACTGCCTGGGGCACATTAAATGCACTGTCAATGTTTGATAAAAATAAGTACATGAAATCAAATGACCTGTTCTACATGATTCTGTTTCCTCATCTGAAGAACTGTCTATTAATAACCCATTTTCATGGAGATTTGACAATATTAAACTAGAAGTGTGACACACAGTAACTGGCATGAAGTTTTTGTTCAGTGGATATGTGTGTGTGTGTGTGTGTGTGTGTGTGTGTGTGTAGCTGAGGATTGAACCCAGGGCCTTGTGCATGCGAGGCAAGCACTCTACCAACTGAGGTATATCCCCAGCCCTCAGTGGGCATTTTAACCAGCACATTCCCTGGTCTCATACCAGACTTCCTGACTCAGCATGTCTGAGGGAGGGACTTTGCAAACAATTTGTAATAAGTTCCACTGGGATTCAGACACAGTCAAACGTGGTTATCGTCGGTGCTGGCTGCCAGCTATCTGAGCAGAGTCTTTGAATGAAACAGGGTCTGGGGAGCTCCGAGGGTGAGCGGAATACACCGGGTGGCTAAGAGGGGTTGAAGAGTTAGAGACCAGGGGTCCGGAGTTACCTTAAGCAGGGAGGTGCGGGGCACACAGAGCAGGTTCACAGCAATGGAAAGTTTCCGGAAGAACTCAGTGGCAATGTCACCTAGCCCAGCCCCTTGAAGCCAGTCCAAGACAAGATCCAAGTTGGTTCGGATTTGTACAGCTCGGGACCACTGATAGAAAGGTCGGCCTTGACCTAGGAGGGAAGGTTATGAGGTGTAATGGTGGGTGGGCTATGGCCTGCCTTCCAGACCATTTCCTTGAGCGTGGTCTGAGTATCCAAACATGGGCCTGTGCTATGTCTAGCTTGATATGGGGTCTGGGATGGGAGCCTCTCCCCTCCTGGCTCCCGTCCCAACTCTCACCTCTTTCCATCAGTGAGTTGAGAAGGGATGCATTGGAGAAGAAAAACAAGTAGCCGAACGTCTGAGACACAAGATCTGGGTGCAGCTCACACTGGCTGGTCAATTCCAGGGCTGCTTGGAACACACCCAGTGTAGGCCTCAACCCTGGAGGCATGGCCCCCAGCTCTGCACCAGGCCCAGGCAGCTCGGCCCCAGCTGTGAAAGGGTTGCTGTCCAGGAGAGCAGGCAGTGTTGAATACAGAGTCTGAGGAGACAGGCAAAAACAAGTGATTGGACCACATGCCCTGGAAGCTTCAGGTTGATAGAGCATGAAGATAATGGGCAGCTCCAAAGGCTTCTAGGAGTTGTAGCCTATTCCACCTTCAACACCTGAAGGGGCTCCATGAGCATGCAAATCCCTACTTCATAGATGGATTTTTAGCATTTATTAAACGTGGAACAAGTCAAGTCTTTAAAAAAGACTTTCTAGAAGTTTCTTGGTTATTATAACACCACTTCTCATGCATTTGGGGACTTGTAGTTCTCAGCAGACAGCTCAAGAAGGACAAAGGGTAGTAGACAAAGAAGCCCCCTTCAGTCAAAATAATGTATTCAGGATTCATGAAGGAAAGAAAAAGAATGGAGAGTTAGCAAGTACGAGTAAGGTGGCAGCCAGTGGAAAGTGAGACCAGGCCAAGGAACGGAAATGAAGTCAGACACAAAGAAAGAAAACCATGTTCGGCAAGAATGTATAGGAAGTGAAGCCTCAGAGGAAAGGGCTTCATTAATCATGGCTGTTCAAGGAACTGCTACCTGTCCCAAAAGATTCCCTCTCCTTTTACAGACAGGGAATGAAACCTAGCATGAGCCAAAATCCCTGAGACACCCAAGAAGCAATATTTAAGGTCAAAGATATGGCGGGGTGGGGGTTGCACCCAGGGGGAAGCAGACCCTGCAGGAAGAGCACTCGGAGAGAAAAAGGTCTGCAGCTCAGAAGTGGGAATGATCAGAGCTACAGCAAGTGAGATCAACAAACACGGGAAGCAAGGCCTGATTAAAGCTTTTTAGTTGAAATGATAGGACCTGGCACTAATTAAACTATCTGTCTCGCTGCCTGTTTATCTATAAGTCATCATTAGACAAAAAGTGGGAGCTTGAGAAAATGGTAACGGTTATACAACCAGGTAATGAATTCTGTCAAGAGGCAATAATTGCAGAATGGAAGAGAAGCCAGAAAGGTGGGAAGTGATGTAATACCAAACAGGAAGTGGTATCACAACAAAGAACTGGAATGAGATAGCAAGTGATGTCACAGGAGAAGGAAATTTTAAGTCAACCAGGAAGTGACATCAGATCAACACAATGAAGTTTAAACAGAAAGTGATGTTATGTCAAACAGGAAGCACAGGACAATGCCGACCTTGGTGAGGTAGTAGACAGACTGCTGGAAGGTACACATGATGACCTCATCCAGGAGGGCCATGGCCTCGTCACATAATTCCAAGTCATTGCAGAGCTGTGGGTCTGAGGATAGGCTAGAGGTGAGAGGGAGAACTGCAGGCTGGCAGCCAGGAGCCCAGGTCCCCAGGTTCAGGGAGCAACAGAGGGCTTGGACGAGCCCGGGCTTGGGTCAGAACTCACCCTCCTGGTCGGCCTCCTTCTCCATTTCCAACACCTTCTCCTGCACAAAGCTCAGCAGCTCAGTGGTGTTGGCCATCCACAGCATGAGTGGCCGCAGCTCCACAGATACAGCCTCTGGAGTCAGGGGCACTTCAGGGACCCCCTCAGGGTGGCTGAGGAGACGGGAAGAAACTTGTGATTCCTGCTCACCCCCCAAAACAGTGTCCAAAGCTCAAGATTTGGGCCTAAGTTGAGGACCAAGCCCATGCCCCATTTCACAGCTAGAAATGTTGAGTCCCGAGGAGGAACAGAGACTTGCACTAAGACATGCATGGCATAAATGCAGGACTGGCTGCAAATCCCTTTGTGTCCCTTGCATCCCTTTGGATCTTTGTGCTCGGAATTTCTCTTACTTCTCTGGCTGACGGTCTCCAATTTCCTTAATTTTTTCCTGTGGAACAGTGAGATCAGAGTTAGGAGACGGGGTCAGGAGAGAGGGTATCTTGAATTAATGTCCTGGTTTTTCTAGAAGCACCTTTAGGACAGAGACTCCCCACTCTGCAGATGTCCTTTACATCCCAAGCCTTAGAGTGGTGTCTCCCTCTTCCCTCTTCTTACTTGTTTCTTCTTCCCCCTTGCAGTACTGGGGACTGAACCAAGGGCCTCACCCACGTCAGGTAAGCACTCTGCCACAGAGCTACCTCTCTAGCCCTTGCTATTTCTTTGTTATTTTGAGACAGGTCTCACTAAGTTGCCCAGGTTGTCCTCTAACTTGCAATCCTCCTCACGAGTCCCTCTTTTTTAAAAATATTTTTTTAGTTGTAGATGGACACTATCTTTCTTTCTTTATTTATTTTTAGGCGATGCTGAGGATTGAACCCAGTGCCTAACATGTGAGGCAAGTGCTGTGCCCCTGAGCTACAGCCCCAGCTGGGACTAGTCAGTCCCTCTTTTTGAAAGGTAAGAAGGGGTGATGGTGTTGAATGAGTGGTCTGTTTCCCTTGGGGCCTCTTCTGCTCAAATCCTGTTTCTTCTTAACCCCAAAGAACTCCCTAAACCCTCGCTCTAACCAGTCTCTACTTCACTAGGATAGAACCTTTCTCCTACTGTGAACTATTTCTTTGTGGAACTTCCATATATAGGTCAGACCAATCTATGCTCCATGAATGGTCTGGCTTGCTGTTGCTGCAAAGGCGAGCGCAGTGGGCTGCCCTCTCAACTTCTCACAATGGTCTCTCCAAATTCTCCTCCAGTGGATCTCCACACCGCCCCCTTCCCAGAATGATTTATTCCAGGATCCCACAGCTCCAAAGGTAGGTACTGGCCCCTCTTCCAGGAATCCAAAATTTTAGTAAGTGGGGCCACTTACTAAATCGCCCAAGCCCCTCCCAAGGCAACATGGGAAAGGGACTTCTCACCCAGGTCCCTAACTGCCGCGGAGCCTAGGGCAGCAGGCCGGGCTGGGTGGAGGTTGCGGGTGCTCACCCAGACGGCCTCCTTGATGAGCCGAGCGAGGCGGCCCAGCAGTCGCGGCAGGTGGCCCAGCTCCAGCTCTCGGGCTGAGTGCTGCACGCAGAGCGCCAGCAGTGTGGCAGGTCCCAGCGGCGGCAGGTCTCCCGCTCCAGAAGCCGCTGTGCGCACGATCTCGCCCAGTAGTGCTTCCTCCTCGCGAGGCCGGAAGCGCAGGACCGGCTCCTGACCGTCCAGGTAGGCGGCCAGCGCCTCGCCCCGTTCTTGCAGACCGCGGCCACAGAGGCGGCAGGAGAAGGCCCAGCCGGGACCTGGGGGTGTGGCTCCCGGACGCGAAGGAAGCCAGGGGGGTCTTGCCGGCCCCGAACCCCCAGTGCGGGGGTCCTTGTACATGAACAGGAAGTGCTCGCCCAGCCCTAGCAGGTCGCCTGGGTGCAGCTCGGCCTCGCGCAGCAGGAGGCACCCGTTGTGCATCACTGGGGCTCCGCGGGAAGGGCGCACCATGGCTGGGGGCTCAGGGCCCGCTCGAACTGTGCAGTGACGTGGCAGTATGTCAGGGGCGTTGAGAAAAGTGTCCACGTATGGGGCCGGGGATCCGCAGCGGGATGAAGAGGTCCCGCCTCGGCCGAAAACATGCTGCTCCCGGGTCATCACGTAGACAACGAAGTCCTAGAGGAAAAGTGAGGACAGGATAAGGACACCAGATCCAATCCCCTTCCAGTGGGTGCTTCCAGACAGATCTCCATCCCATGATCAAGACTCCCCCAACCCACCTACTCCTTAAGTGAACACTTCCAAGAAGATCTACCAGGACACCAGAGGACTGTCTCACACCCCACCACGGGGAAAGAGCTTTCTGTGGGAGATGCTCCCACAATACACATCCCCACGCCTCTATACGGAAAGGAGAACCCCCAACCTTGTCACTCCCTCAAGAACAGATGATTCAGAGGTGATCAATCACCAATGGACTCTCTCATCTTCCCAAAAATTCTGAATGAATTCTTCCCCACCTACAGCAGACTCCACCAAAACATCCAGGCCAAGGATTGGGTGCTGCCAAGGACATCCGTCACCCCTACTAAAATGGATATCCCCTTAACTTCATCCTCAAAGAATGAACATCTCCAAGGAATCCTTCCTCCATTTCCACACCCCTGGCCCCTCTTGTTCGTGATTCTACTCCCGTGGTGGAGCCTTACAGACATTTCCCCTTCTACTAAGTCTCTCTCAATACCCCAAAGGAAGGAGATCTTTTAAAAGACCCCTTTAAACAAAGGGTCTTCCATTACCTAGACCCATGAAGGTGCATTTCCTAGGTGACCCTTTTCTACAACACATTCTCTTGATTATTCCCGTCCCTGGACAAGGACACACACTCCAACAATGGACTCCTCCATGGCCCCCACTCACATGTTGAAGGACCCCAGAGACGCCCAAACATCAACAGAGGTTCTCACTGTGCCTCTCCCCACTGGGGACGCCTCCTAGAGATTTCCATGGGGTGGCTTTTCTAGTAATCCTGCTTTCAAACACATGCCTCAAGGAGACCTGCCTCGGAGACAGGGCCCTACACATCCACTCCCTGAAGAGACGCATTCCCAGGACCCCTGCTTAAAAATGAGCTCTCATGGGGCTGGGGATATACCTCGCTTGGTAGAGTATTTGCCTCACATGCACAAGGCTCTGGGTTCAATCCGCAGCACCAAACAAATAAAAAAACAAAAACAAAAAAACCCCTCTCCTCCATTCTGTAAACATGGTAGCAGTGTGCCTCCTTTCTAAAAAAAGCCTAACATTGTGTGCCTGTATGAGTTTGTAACTCCTAATCCCACTGATATATAAAACTATAATGAACCAATGAATATAGAAAACAAAGTAAATTCAAAAACCATATATAAAATAAACCTAACACTCGAATTCTCCTATGGTCACCAAAACGTGTAAACTGCACACGAGCGCCAGCACCACCTGCCTGCATCCACGATGGCCAGACTGTACCAGTGAAAACCGTCACCTTTCACAAATGGACTCATCCACTCCCCCACCAAGGAAATACAGGCTTCTCCAAACCAAGACCCCAGGCACCAGGCAAGGACAGCCCTGCCCAGCACATGCCCTCTCCCGTCACTCTCCCTGGAGAAATGGATGTTTGCATGGGGTGTCCTTCCCTCAGTGGACTCTCATTGGAAAGTCACAGCTTTCCTTCAACTTTCAGTGAAAGGACCATGCCGTACTTGTCCCTCCAGTGTAATTTGGTCAGCCATCTCCCCTCAACCTCCTCTGGAACCTTGCTGCACTATCTCCTACCGGGGGACCCGAGGCTACCTCAACCAGAGGGATTCTGAGAGTTGTAGGTTTATCACTCTCCAATGACAGGTGGGACATGGGGCTGGGGGGGGGGGTGGAGGCGACGCTCACCTGGGCATCCTGATAGCCCTGGAGCAGCAGGAAGTAGGGGCGATTGCTGGGGGCCTGGATGAGGCACTGAGTCAACTGATCAAAATCCCCAGGGTCTGCAGGTACTATTTGGGCATCAGCTGCCCCTGGGGCCATGCTAAGTGCCTGCTGCCTGCGTTCCTGCTGCCGCCTCCGCCGACCCTGCAGGCTCAGCTCCGACACGCTGCGCCGTAAGGACAAGTTCTCTGAACGCTCCTTGCCCCCGGACCCAGCGGGGACCCCTGATCCGGACCCAGGACCAGGACTGGCCAGTGCCGCCCCACCAGAAGCTGCCCGGGAACGGTTCTTCTGTGGCCGCCACGAGGGGGCGCCCGTGCCTGCAAAGGGAGAGAGAGTGCCTGAGTGTGGAAAGACCAGGGAGAGACAGAGAACTGAGATCATGTCACTCCCTGAGCGCCCGGTCCCTCAGTGCACACGGCTGCACGCCTGCCACGCTTCCTGTGGCACGTGCTATTTCGCCCTTGAGGTGGCCTCCTGCTTCAGGCCCCATGTAACAAAACCTTCCCTGGCCCCTACAAACACCCCTTCCTCTAGCCCCTTCCTTTCCCCTGTGCCCACACCTGGCACACAACCCAGCCTAAGGCCA
>PVHX01021086.1:0-30558 GCA_004024805.1 Geosciurus inauris | reverse complement strand
TCGCCAACACTTATTGTTGTTTGTATTCTTGATAATTGCCATTCTGCCTGGTGTGAGATGAAATATTAGAGTAGTTTTGATTTGCATTTATCTGATTGCTAGAGATGTTGAACATTTTTTCACATGTCTCTTGATTGATTGTATATCTTCTGAGAAGTTTCTGTTCAGTTCCTTGGTCCATTTATTGATTGGGTTGTTTTTTTGGTGTTAAGTTTTTTGAGATCTTTATATATCCTGGTGATTAGTGCTCTATCTGATGTGCATGTGGCAAAGATTTGTTCCCAGAATGTAGGCTGTCTGTTCACTTCATTGATTGTTTCTTTTGCTGAGAAGAAGCTTTTTAGTTTGCCCTAGCCATGTTTAAACCAACGTTTCTACTTATTCTGTGCCTGAGTGTGACTACAAGAAAAAAAACATACCAACATCTAAATATGTGATCACTAACCTCAAGGAAACTGTCAACACTAACAGTCAATCTTAAGGCATTTCACTAGGCTATTCATTTTCCTACTCTTAAATGATAGTTTAAATTTTCTTTTCTCCTGAACCTCCAGTACTCACTCTGTCCTCTTTACTTTTAGTTGATGTCTTTGCTTCCTGTTTCATTGAGGGGAAATAAAAAGACAATCAGAAGAGAGAATTCATAAGCTTACCGCATCAACTGGCTTATCTGTATGTGTACTCACAGTCTTCTACCTATTGGTGCTGGTCCTCTGTTCCTGCTCCTATTTAAGGTCAACTCCTAATTAAGAGTTGCGTGTAATTAAGAGTTTTGTTTTTGCAAAGCTGGAGGCATTAATAATGTTTGACTTAAAAATGTACTAGAAAGCTATACCTAATTAAAACAGCATGGTATATGAAAAAATGCTCAACATCACTAATCAGGGAAATGCAAATCAGAATCTCAATGAAATATTATCTCACTGCAGTTACAATGGCTACTAATAAAAAGATAAAACAAATGCTATTGAGAATGTTGAGAAAAGAGAACACTTACATACTGTTGGTAGAAATGTAAAGTAGTACAGTCATAATAGAAAACAGTATAAAGCGTTCCTCAAAAAATTGAAAAATAGGTTAGGGGTATAGCTCAGTGGTAGAACATGTGCTTAGCACGTGCAAGGCCCTTCGTTTGGTCCTCCTGCCAAAAGCAACAGCAGCAACCACAAAAACCAACCTGAACAACAAAAACTAGAATTAACATAAGCAGCAGTCCACTGGTATGAAATCAGTATGTTGAAGAGACATCTGTACTACCTTGATTATTGCAGCACTATTTACAATAGTCAAGACACAGAATCAACCTGTTTGTCAATAGATAAATAGATAAAGAAAATGTGGTATGTATACATATACATATATACATATATACATATACACATATATGTATATACGTATATATTTATACACACACACCCACAATAGAATACTATTCAGCCATAAAAAGAAGGAAGCCTGTTATTTGCAACAACATGGATGAACCTGAAGGGCATTGTTAAGTGAGATAAGCCAGACAAGACAAATACTGCATGGTGTCAATAATGTGTAATCTAAAAATGTTGATGTCATAAAAGTAGAGAGTGGCATAGTGGTTACCAATGAAGGTAGAAGGAAGAAGGAATGAGGAAAAGTTGGCAAATGGGTACAAAGTTGCAGTTAGGAAGAATAAATTCTGGTGTTCTTTTGTTCTGTAGGACAACTAGTTAACAATGTATTTCACATTTCTCAAAGATTTTGAATGTTTCACCACACACAAAGTTTGAGTTGATGGATATATTAATTACCTTGATTTTGATCATTACACAGTGTATACATGTATTGAAACATCACATTGTACCTCATACATTTGCACAATTATTTTGTGTTGATTGAAAATTAAAAAAGCTGAGTGCAGTGGTACACACCTGTAATCCCAAAGACTCTGGAGACTGAGGCAAGAGAATTACAAATTCAAGGCCAGCCTGGGAATTTAGTGAGATTCTGTTCAAACGAAAACAAGACAAAACTTTCACACACAAACAGGCTGGGGATGTAGCTCAAGTGGTACAGGAAAACAAAACAAAACAAAACCAAAAAGAGGGTTGGGGTGTAACTCAGTGGTAGAGTTCTTAACTAGCCCATGAAAGGCCCTGGGTTCTGTCCTCAGCACAGGAAAAGAAAAGAAGGTTCTGTTCTCATAATCTTTTCATGTTCTGCATCATTAATTTTTCTTTTCTATCGAAATGCTTCTTGTCAATTGGTGTCATATTTCCCATCTTAAAATATCTTTATTAAGCTTAGAACTCCCTCATTCATTCATTTAATTCAACACATTTCTTTGTTCATTTTTGAATACTGTGGGGTTAGGCAGTGAGAAAGGCCAACAACAGTCCCTGTCCTGATGAAATTTCATGTCATTTGACCTGGTGCATTTGACATGGTTGATCATTCCATTGTTTGGCTTTTGGGATTATGCTCTGTTGATTTTCTTTCTATCTCATAGGAAGTGCTTTAGGGAATTCAATCTTTGATCTGCTCTGTCTTTGTTCTTTATATGTGCTCTCCTCATATTTTCTTGGTTTAAATTCCATCTGTGTGTTGTTGATTCCTGCATTTGTTTCTCTATTCTTGACCTTTTCCCAGAGTTCTAGACTGCTGTTTCTAGTTGCCTGTGTAACATTTCCATTTGAGTAGTTCAGATCTCTTAATCTTAACATATCTCAAAACTGAACTCTTTATGTTCATTTCCCAGGTCTGTTGCTTCCCTACTTTTTCCCATGTCAAATACTGCCATTTGTTCACTCATCCAGACCAGAACTTGAAACTGTCATTGATTCTTTTCTTAACCTTACCTTCCACATTTAGTTCTTCTGGCCTGTTAGGTGTTCCATTCAAATTGCATGAGGCTTTTCCCCACTGTCTCCACCACAACCCTAGTCTTATCCTTGTCATCTTTCATCTGGATTACAGTGATAGTCTCCTGAGTGTCTTCCTGATTCTATTTTTACTGTCCTTTTTACCCCTCTGTGATATTTTGCACATAGCAAGTCATCATGTAAAAGCTTAAATAATAGCTTGTCACTTCCCTGCTCAAACCCTACAGTGGGTTTCCATCATAATTTAGATCAGAATCCAAAGTGTTAACTTTATCCTGCAAGATTCTTTGTGATCTGATCCTGTCCTTCTCTAAACTCATTTTTCTCCCATTCTTCCTTTTGTTCACTAGCTCTAGCCACACTGGCCACCTTGGTGATTCCTGACTATATTAAGCATGATTTTGCCTGAGGACATGAAAAAGATTACTATTATTTGAGGACTTTTGCACTTGGTAGTTTTCTTTATCTGAGGTACTCTTTTCCGGATGTGTATGTGGCTTTCTCATTTTATTCAGGTCCCTGTTCAGATAACAGGATTCCTATTATCTTAAGGATTCCTTCCCTGACCAGCCTTTCCTAGGTAACTCTCTTGGTCACTCCCTTTCCTCTTTGTATTCATGTCCTTTATTCATGTTATTGTCACATATTTGTTATTTATTGTATTTCACATTAGAATAGATGCTTCCTGAATGCAAGAATTTGGGTCTGTTTTTCTAACTTCTGTATCTCTAGCCTCTCTCTAATTGTACCTTTTATATAGAAGGTACCAAACAATCCCTCATCCTTTCTTTTTTTTCTTTTTTGGCACTGGAGATTGAACTCAAGGGCACTCAACCACTGAGCCACATCCCCAGCCCTATTTTGTGTTTTATGTAGAGACAGGATCTCACCGAGTTGCTTATCGCCTCGCCCTTGCTGAGGCTGGCTTTGACCTCGCGATTCTCCTGTCTCAGCCTCTCTAAATGCTGGGATTACAGGCTTGTACCACTGCGCCTGGCTCCCTCATCCTTTTTTTTATTTATGTATTTTTTAAATATTTTGTTTTAGATGAACACAATATCTTTATTTATTTTATGTGGTGCCGAGGATCGAACCCAGTGCCCCACGCATGCGAGGCAAGCACTCAACCGCTGAGCCACAACCCCAGCCCCTCCCTCATTCTTTTAACTAGATTGAACCCAGGGCTTTGCGTATGCTTGGCAAGTGCTGTACCACTGAGATACATCTCCACCCCTTAATAAGTACTTCTTGCCTGAATACATAGTGAATGAGATTCAGTCAAATTCTGAGTTCGGATTCCAACTCTGTGACGTTACTTAAGTTCTCTTAGCCTTAATTATCCCATATATAAAATGGAGATAATATTATTACCTAGTTTACAACATTATTATAAGGATTTAATAAGTTAATTTCTTTGAAACATGACAGCCTGATATCAAAAAGCACTCAATAGTAGTTAATTACCATGTTTTCAAAATACATGCACAGAATTTAGTAATATAAAGTTCATATTTTTTGCTATTCTCAACTGGTTTTAGAAGGAAATACAATAGAAAAAGATGTCTTGACCTTGATTTGATTGGTGTTATTAACCTATTATTTTTTTCAACTTGAAAGGGAGGCATTAATTTGTATAATTTTCCATTCAGAGAAATTTTCAGATTTCTTTATTAAGTAACTGGCTTAAAAGGAGAGCATAGTCTCCTTAGGTTTTAGAATATAATTAAGAACAAATTCAGCCCAGGGAACCCACATTTTAAAATTTTGTGATAACATCTCAATCATGCCAGCTTTAACACAGCAGTGCTCCTTAAGAAGCACTTTAACCCTTAATTTAACCCTTTAACTCTTTTTTTTTAAATTTTTTAAAATATTATTTTAGTTGTAGATGGACGCAATATCTTTATTAGTTATTTTTATGTGGTGCTGAGGATCGAACCCAGTGACTTACGCATGCGAGGCAAGCGCTCTGCCACTGAGCCACCGCTCCAGCCCTAACCCTTTAACTCTTTAACCCTTACTTTGTTGGTATTATAATGTTGTCAGGCCTTCTGTCTGAACTTGGGAATGTTTTAAAAAGTGGTTTAGAAATAGTTGGTAATAATTTTAAAAAAGTCCTTAAGTAATTTCAAAGGAATGTTACCAAGATAGTTTTGTTTGGGTAATATAGGAACATTTAAGTCTTGCTTTTGATCAGTAAAAGAAAAAGAACACTGTTATTAGCTAAGGCTTTTGTCTTTATTTTAATAAAGAACACTAGGTGCTACAACAGATATCTTCAAAAGAACCTAAACTGGTGGAACCTAGACTTCCTTTTTCTACAGAGGACTTATAAGGCCACCTGAGGAAAGCAGAGGATAGGCCGGACTGGAAATGGCTTAATCATCTCCACCCATATTTCTTTCCCAGAACTAAGTTACAGGGCCATGCATAACTGCTAGAGGGCAGGAGTATGTCATGTAGCTTATGCCCAGGACGACAGAAAATCATGTTTGGTTAACATCTAGCTGCTCCCTGCTATAGCCCTGAGACCCCAATGTAGTCCTTAGCTAGAATGATATAGATATCCTTTATTTTCGTTATAGATGGCCTAAAGTTATAGTATCCTTTTATTCCTTCTAGGCCCATGGTTTTGGGTCACAACCATTTTGAGTGTGAAGAAAGCATGGTAGAAGATCTGAAAAGCTTATTTCCCTCTGCCAGAGATCTGAAAAGCTGATCTCTGGCAACCTCCACTGTCTTTCAGGCCTTTATGTGGTGAGAGAGATAGACTCACTTTGTTAGCCCAGCCGTATGGAAGAGGAAAAATGTCAAAAGAGATTCAAAGAGAAGCCAGGTGACTGTTTTTACATCAGTAGGTTCCTGGAAGGAAGTATGACCTAGAGAGCCTACCTTTATAAATGTGTTTAGACTTTTCAATTTTTTTAAGTTATGGTAAAATACATTTGGCCTGGAATTTACCATAATTGACATTCGTGCATTCAGAGGTTGTGCATCCTTCACCACTGTCTAGTTCCGGAACATTTTCATCACTCTAGAAAGAAATCTCCTGCCTTTTAAGTAGTCATTCCCAGTTTCTTCCTTCCCTAGTCTTTGGCATGAATCCAGAAATTTCCTATAAATGACATATAATATGTGGACTTTCATGTCTGGCTTCTTTCATTTAACAATATTTTGGGAATTAATCCACATTGTAGCATGTATTAGTACTTTACTCCTGTTTGTGGCTAATTGGTATTACATTTTATATATAAATGTAATACTGTATTTGGCTTATCATCAGTTGATGAACATTAGTGTTTTTTCTGTTTTAGTGATTCTGGGATCAGTGCTGCTGTGAACATTTGTGCACAAGTTTCTGTTTGACTATCTAAATATTTTATTTTGAGACAGGGTCTGATAAATTATTTAGGGCCTCACTAAGTTACTGAAACTGGCTTTGAACTTACAGTCTTCTTGCCTCAGCCTCCTGAGTTGCTGGGGTTACAGGTGTGCACCACTGCACCTGGTTTGGTAATCATTTGTTTAACTTTTTTTTGGTACTGGGGATTGAACCCAGGGTTGCTTTACTGCTGAGCTACATCCCCAGTTCTTATTTTATTTATTTTTTCATTTCAAGACAATCTGCTAAGTTGTTGAGGTTCACACCAAGTTTCCCAGGCTGGCCTCGAACTTGGGATCTTCTTACCTCAACCTCCTGACCTCCTGAGTTGCTGGGATTACAGATGTGCACCACTGTGCCCAGCCTTTATTTAACTTTTTGAAGGATGCCAAACTGTTTTTCTCAGTGGCTACACCATTTTGATATTCCCATCAGCAATATATGAGAGTTCTAATTTCTATGTCTTTGCTAAACTTGTCATTTTCTGTTTTTTGAAAATTATAGCTGTACTAGTGGATGTGAAGGTATTTCATTATCCTTTTGGTTGCCATTTCCTTACTAGGTAATAGTGTTGAACATCTTTTTATTTACTTATTGACCATTTGTAGAGAAATGGTCAAAAAGACTTTATACAAGTCTTTGCTTATTTTTAAACTAGGTTTTGTTGTTGTTATTGAGTTGTAGGAGTTCTGTATGCGTTTTGGACACTAGACTTACCAGGTAAATGATTTACAATTACTTTCTTCCTTTTTTATCCATCAGTTTGTTTTAGAGAGCCAAGCTGGAATTTATGAACTTGGAATGAGATTAAATTTATATTTCTATACTACCAGTGGCTTTATGATTTTGTGCCAAATATCTTAGTTTTATCTGCTAAATTTTCTCTTTTATACATTGAAGCAAATGTTCCCTTTTATTACTCTCTTGGTGTTCTCTTTTCTTTTCTTTTTTCTTTTTTTAACTAGGGATTGAACCCAGGGCGTTTAACCACTGAGCCACATCTTTAGCCCCTTTTTTATTATTCATTACTTAATTTATTTGGTACCAGGGATTGAACTCAGGGGTACTCGACCATTGAGCCACATCCCCAGCCCTATTTTGTGTTTTATGTAGAGACAGGGTCTCACTGAGTTGCTTAGCACCTTGCTGTTGCTGAGGCTGGCTTTGAACTCGCGATTCTCCTGTCTCCGCCTCCCAAAGTGCTGGGATTACAAGCATGTGCCACTGTGCCCAGCTTTTATTTTTTATTTTAAGACAGGGTCTTGCTAAGTTATTTAGGGCCTCACTAAGTTGCTGAGGCTGGCTTTGAGCTTGTGATCTTCTTGCTTCAGCCTCCCGAGCTGCTGGGATTATAGGCTTGTGCCATCCCACTGGCTTTGGTGTTTTATATATATATATATTTTTTTTAATATTTATTTTTTAGTTGTAGGTGGACACAATAGCTTTATTTTTTATTTTTATGTGGTGCTGAGGATCGAACCCAGTGCCTCCTGCATGCTAGGTGAGCACGCTACCACTGCGCCATAACCCCAGCCCCTGGTATTATATTTTTTAAATGAAGGCTTTGAGTATCTTGAAAAAAGTACTTGATCATGTATGCCTAAATACCTATTTTATGTCTATATTCTTTCTTTCTCTCTCTTTTTTTAAAATTTTTTTCCAAACCTTTATTTTATTTATTTATGTATTTTTGGTATGTGGTGCTGAGGATCGAACCCAGTGCCTCACGCATGCAAGGCAGGCGCTCTACCACTGAGCCACAACCCCAGCCCTCTTTCTCTTTTTTAAAAAAATTTTTGTCATATATGACATGATACCTTTATTTTATTTTTATTTTTATGTGGTGCTGAGGATCGAACCCAATGCCTCATACATACTACTGAGCTACAGCCTCAGCCCGCCCTCCCTCCCTCCCTTCCTCCCTCCCTTCCTCCCTTCCTCTGTTCTTCCCTTCTTCCCTTCCTTCCTTCCTTTCTTTGTTTCTTTTTTTTGTGCTAGGGATTAAACCCAGGACCTCTGCCACTGAGTTATATTCCAAACCCATGTTATAGAATTTCTTTTGCCTCAGTAAAAAATTAAATTCATACTTGGTAATCATGTCTGGCAATTTTAATTCTCATTTTGTTAAAAATTGTTTAATTATGAAACATAGATTTACAGAAAAGTGCTTTAGACACTATGCGCTTACTGCGTACAGTAACAGATGATTTGTATTTTGCTTTAGAGATTGTTTTAAATGAAGTAAAATGTTAGTTACCATTAGCATCCTTTCTCTTCCCCTTCCCTAAGAGGAAACAACAGTCTAAAGATGGTGTTCATTAAATGTTGTCACTGTAGGAGGGGAGAGAGACCTTTTTTACTAAAGATATTTGTCCATAAGCAAGATGCAGCAGCATTTGTTTTTAAATTTTATGTCAATTATGTCGTATTTATTGACATAATTTTATTTTATTTTCTTATCTTTTTTTCTCTCAACTTTGTTTTTGAGAATTATGTGTGTCATAGATGTGCAAATATTTTCTGTAAAGGATCAGATAATAAATATTTTAGGCTATATATTTTACTGTATTTGCCACTATTTTTTTTTTTTTTGGTACTGGGGATTGAACTCAGGGGCACTCGACCACTGAACCACATCCCCAGCCCTATTTTGTGTTTTATGTAGAGACAGGGTCTCACTGAGTTGCTTAGTGCCTCGTTGTTGCTGAGGCTGGCTTTGAACTTGCGATTCTCCTGTCTCAGCCTCCCTAAGTGCTAGGATTACAGGCTTGAGCCACCGGGCCGGGCTTGTATTTGCCACTGTTACTCAACTCTGCTATTATAATGTGATAATAATATCCATAGGCATGGGGCTGGGGCTGTGGCTCAGTGGCAGAGTGCTTGCCTCGCACATGTGAGGCACTGGGTTCAATCCTCAGCACCACATTAAAAAAAAAAACAATAAATAAACAAAACAAAGATATTAAAAAATATATCCATAGGCAGTATGTAAAGAATTAATTGGCTATGTTACAATAAGTTTATGCAGACACTAAAACTAGAATTTCATATAATTTTCATATTCTTCGTATCAGGGACAATATTTCATGAAATATTGTTCTTTTGATTTGTTTTTCAACCACTTAAAAACAAACACTATTTTTACCTTCCTGGATGGATGTAACTGAATTTGGCTTGCCAGTTGTAGTCTGACAACCTCAAATCTAATACATTTAGATCAATTTCATTAATCATTAACTGCAATACAGCACTATTTTGAATAAATCATAATTTGTTTTTATAGTAATGGGCTCTTAGGTTATTTCCATCTTTTCTGTCATAATGCTGCAGTAAATATTACCTTATGCATCTCTCCTTGTGTACATGTGCAAGAGTTTTTCTTGCTAGGTGTATTGTCAGATTCTTTCTGAAGTGATTTGTGCCAGTTTGTATTTTGATCAGTGATGTTTCCCTATGTTCTTGTCAACTCTTGTTATCAGGTTACTACTTTTTGTTCATTGAACTTTTTCTTAATATTTCAATGGCATATTAGTGTTTTAAATAAATTTCCCTTTTTGCTAGTGAGATTCAGCATTCTTTCATTTAAGCTGGGCGTGATGGTGCGTGCCTCTAATCTTAGCAGCTCAGGAGGTTGAGGCAGAGTATTGCAAGTTCAAAGCCAGCCTCAGCAATTTAGCAAGGCCTTAAGCGACTCAGTGAGACCCTGTCTCTATATAAAATACAAAAAAGGGCCAAGGATGTGGCTCAGTAGTTGAATGCCCCTGGGTTCAGCCCCCAGTACCAAAATAAACAAAAACAAACAAACAGAATTCTTTATTTGTTATTTGTTGATTTGGATTTTTTTGTCTTCTGTGACTTGTTCATGTGCTTTAAGGTTTTCTTTTTTTCCCATCTGTTATTTTAGATGTTGATGGATCTTTATTTTATTCATTTATTTATATGTGGTGCTGAGAATCGAACCCAGTGCCTCACACATGCTAGGCACTCTACCACTGAGCCCAAACCCCAACCCCCTCCCCATCTGTTTTTATTCATTCATTCATTCATTTATTTATTTATTTATAGTGGGCAGAATATCTTTATTTTTCATTTTTATGTGGTGCTGAGGATTGAACCCAGTGCCTCATGCGTGCTAGGTGAGCATGCTGCCACTGCGCCACAATCCCAGCCCCCCCATCTGTTTTTAATTGATCATTGGGAGTTCCTTATTAATGTCATTTAAATATGGAGAAAAAGCAGAATTTGAAATCAGAATTTAAACTTGTAGTAGCTTAGTGGGTTTGAATTTGAAGTGAGGAAAAGAATGTTTATTTTGCAGTGTTGGTTAAATCAAGATTGAAAATGCCTTATTTGAGCTGAGCCTGACGGCACAGACCTATAATCCTAGTGGCTGGGGTGGCTGAGGCAGGAGGATCATGAGTTTAAAGCCAGTCTGGGCAATTTAGCAAGGCCCTAAGCAATTTAGTGAGATCCTGACTCATTTAAAAAAAAAAAAAAAGACTTGTTTGTATTGGATCTTTACTAAACATTTATGCTTTTTTTTTTTTTTTTTTAAATATTTTTTTAGTTGTAGATGGACACAATGTTTTTATTTTATTGCTTTGTATGTGGTGCTGAGGATCGAACCCAGGGCCTCACGCATGCGAGGCAAGCGCTCTACCACTGAGCTACAATCCCAGCCCAAACATTTATGCTTTTTATAGTGCCTGTTCTTTGTCTCTGCTATAAATTTATATATGTCAGAATATCTTTTACTTTTGTAGTAAAACATATATTTTTGTGATTCTTCCTTTGCTTTTTAAAACCTTTTTATTGTAAAAATATAAGAAGTACAGAAAGCACCAAAAACAGATACATGACTTAGTGCATTATAAGGTAAACACACCTTTAGAACCCTAATCAGATCAAGGAGAAGAACTATGTCAGTCATTCCAGGAACTCCTCTCTCTCTGCCTCATCCCATCATAGCTCCTTCTTCCCTTCAGAAGTAATTATTACCTTGACTTAAAAAGTATTACTATCTTACACTTCTTTATATTTTGGAATATAGTTAGAATATCTATGCATTATTCATTTGCTCTATTATCTGTTAAATATGCAGCAGTTTCCAGTGGCAATACTATTACCTTCAAAAACGTTTACTGAAAACTGCTGATTCTTTTAATGTGCTATTGACATTCTGTGTCCACCCACATTTTATGGTTGACCTGTATCTACATTGTCAAATCATACAGCCATTACATATTATATGCTCTCTCTTTTAATTTACATTTATTCTTAATTCTACAAATAATTATATGATTCTAATCAGTATATTGATGTGTCTCTAGTGACTTTAATATTCTGAATATTGTTCTTTAGCCTGTTAAAATAATATTCCTCAAGTTATTTCATATTGATAATAATTTGGCTGTGCCCTTTACCTTCAAGGTCAGTTTTCCTGGATATAAAATCCTTGGCTTACATTTGCTTGAGTATCTTAGATACGTAATCCTGTTTTCTTCTGGTTATAAAGGATTGCTGTTAAAATCTAATTATAATCAACATTTCTCTTATAGGTCCCATGTTCTTTTTTTAAATGATCAAAGGATTTTGTTTCCTTTAAGGTTCAATAATTTTACTTAAATTTATTCTTGTGTTGGTCATTTGGATGTTGGTCATTTGGTTGTTGGTTCTCATGTCTATGGTTGGTTCTTTTTTTTTAAATTTTTTTTAGTTGTCAATGGATCTTTATTTAATTTATTTATATGTGGTGCTGAGAATTGAACCCAGTGCCTCACGCATGCTAGGCAAGCGCTCTACCACTGAGCTATAGCCCCGGCCCCTTGCCTTGATTTTTTTAAAAAATATTTTTAGTTGTAGATGCACACACTACCTTGATTTTATTTATTTATTTTTATGTGGTGCTGAGGATTTAACCCAGTTGGGATTTTATGTGGTGCTGAGGATTTAACCTAGCAGTGTCACACATGCTAGGCAAGTGCTCTACCATTGAGCCCCAACCCCAGCCCCTTGCCTTGATTTTTTTTTTCTTGCAGGGATTCATCAGTATTTTGGATCTTCTTTGCCTCTCTTCATATAATTTTCTATCAAGCTTTAAAAAAGTTTTTCATGAAACAAAAAAACTCCCATCACATTTTAAAAAGTATCCTAAGGCATTGTCTGTTGTGTCTATTCTCTTGTGTTCTTTCGAGTTTAGTCTTTACTTCTTTTTTTTTTTTCGGTATTGGAGATTGAACTCAGGGGTACTCAACCACTGAGCCACATCCCCAGCCGTATTTTATGTTTTATTTAGAGGCAGGGTCTCACTGAGTTGCTTAGCGCCTCACCTTTGCTGAGGCTGGCTTTGAACTCGTGATTCTCCTCTCTCAGCCTCTGAAAGTGCTGGGATTATACGTGTGTGCCACTGCGCCCAGCTAGTCTTTACTTCTTTTTTTTCTTTTAATTTTTTTTAGTTGTGAATAGACCTTTATTTTATTCATTTATTTATATGTGGTGCTGAGAATTGAACCCGGTGCCTTACGCATGCTAGGCAAGTGCTCTACCACCAAGCCACACCTCAGCCCCTAGTTTTTACTTCTTTTTCTTTTTTGGTACTGGAGAATGAACTCAGGGGCACTTGACTCCTGAGCCACATCCCCAGCCCTATTTTGTGTTTTATGTAGAGACAGGGTCTCACTGATTGCTTAGCGCCTTGCCCTTGCTGAGGCTGGCTTTGAACTCGTGATTCTCTTGTCTCAGCCTCCCTAAGTGCTGGGATTACAGGCTTGTGCCACCGCGCCCAGCTCCTAGTTTTTACTTCTTAACTGATTTTTTCTTTTTATCATTTGTGAAATTTTCTAATTTCAATTCATGTTTTGTGTTGTAAAATGTCTTTTAAAAATCTTTTTCTTTTAGTTGTAGATGGACACAATAGCTTTATTTTTATTTATTTTTATGTGATACTGAGGATTGAACCCAGTGCCTCACATATGTGAGACAAGCACACTACCACTGAGCCACAACCTCAGCCCTGTGAAATGTCTTTTAACAAATTTTAAAATAGGTTACATATGGAAAGTCTAATGTGTTCATTTCTGCTTACTGTTTTCTTTCTTTTAGATTTCCTTAGGGATTTCTTATTGTTTTGTTTAGAGAACTTTCTTTAGACTTTCTAGTAGGATAGGTCTACTGCCAATAAATTTAGTTATTTTTCCCAGGTATTGCTTCTCTGTTGACTGTTCTTTTCTTTCAGCATTCCATAAATATTATGCCACTTCCTCTGGACTTCGTGGTTTCTGAGGAGAAATTTGTCATTCGACTGATATTACAGATTGTTATTTTTCTCTGCTTTCATGCTTTTTCTTTATGATTTTTCAGAATTTTATTTATGACATGTCTTGTCATATGTTTCTTTGGGTTTATTCTATTTGGGGTTCATTCACCTTTTTGAATCTGTAGGTTTATGCCTCTTGACATAGCAAATTTTTAGTCATTATTTATTTTAGTATTTTTTCAGCCTTTTTCTCTTTGTCCCTTCCTTTTGAGACTTGGATGACATGAACTTTAGATCTTTTGTCATTGTTCCACAGGTTCTCGAGTCTTTGTTCATTGTTTCCAGTCTGTTGATCATATTGAGTGATTTCTGTTCTACTGTCTTCTGTTTCACTGTTTCTTTCTTTGATCTTCTGCTTTTTGCTATTCAGCCAATCCAATGAGTTTTTAATTTTGTTCATTATATTTTTTAGTTCTAAAGTTTCCATTTGGCTTTTCTTTAAAAACCTGTTTTATTTCTTTACTGAGGCTTTTAAATTTTTCACTTGTTTCAAGGTTGCTTGTAATTATTGAAGCATTTTTGTTATGTATGTTTATACACTTTGTCTCTCACTTCCTCTGTTACTTCTGTTTTTTTGTAGAAAACTATTTTGATTTTCTTCTCATTTTCTTTTGTGTATGCTTTTTAGATTTTATTGTTGATTGCCATGGAGACTACATGTAACATCCTAAATTTATTATAGTCTGGTTTGAATTGGTACCAACTTAAATTTAATGGCACACAAAATCTCTATACAACTCCATTTACCCTATTTATTTATTTATTTTGTAATGGGAATTGAACCCACCGGTGGTCTACAGGTGAGCTACATCTCCAGTTCTTTTTTTTTTTTTTTTTTAAGTATTTTTTTAGTTGTAGATGGACACAATGTTTTTATTTTATTGCTTTGTATGTGGTGCTGAGGATCGAACCCAGGGCCTCACGCATGCAAGGCAAGTGCTCTACCACTGAGCTACAATCCCAGCCCTCCAGTTCTTTTTTTATTTTGAAACAAGGTTTCAGTAAATTGCTAAGGCTGGCATTGAACTTGAAATCCTTTTTCAGCCTCCCAAGTTGCTGGACTTATAGCATGTGCCATCACACCTGGCTTGTATGTTGTTTTTGTGATAAACAACATCTTCAGACACTGAATGTCAGTAACATAGATTTATAATTTCTTTTTTTTGTACTAGAGATTGAACTCAAGGGCATTTGACCACTGAGGCACATCACCAGCCCTATTTTGTGTTTTATGTAGAGACAGGGTCTCACTGAGTTGCTTAGCGCCTTGCTGGGGCTGGCTTTGAACTTGTGATTCTCTTGTCTCAGCCTCCCTAAGTGCTGGGATTACAAGCATGTGCCGCTGCGCCCGGCTATAGATTGATAATTTTTAAAATGCTTTTGTCTTTTAAATCATATAGTTAAAGTATAATTACAAACCTAAAATGCAATAATGCTGTTTTTTTATTTGCCCGTACAGTTACTTTCATTGGAATTTTTTGTTTTATCATATGACTTTCAAATTTTTTTTAGTGTCCTTTCATTTCAATCTGAAGGATTCCTTTTGGCACTTTTTATAGAATAGGTGTAGTGTTACCTGACTCCCTTGGCTTGTTTGTCTGGTAGTATCTTAATTTCTCCCTAATTAAAACAATATTTTTTTTAGTTGTCAATGGACATTATTTTATTTATTTACATGAAGTGCTGAGAATTGAACCCAGTACCTTACATCCTAGGCAAGTGCTCTACCACTGAGCTACAACCCCAGCCCATCTCCCTAATTTTTGAAGGACAATTTTATTAGGTAATAGAATTTCAAGGTGATAGTGTTTTCTTTTAGCAATTTAGATGTGCCATCCTACTTCCTTCTGGAGTCCATGTTTTGGTGAGAAATCAGCTGTTAGACTGATAGGGATTACCAGTACTTGATAAGTTTCTTCCCTCTTGCTACTTTGAATACTGTAAACTTGCTGTCAGCCTTAATAGTTATGTATATCACTATGTAAATATCTTTTAGTTGAACTGATTTGAAGTTCATTGATCTGGGACATGTACTTTCATGTCTTTCATGAAATTTGGGAAGTTTTTTGCCCGTTATTTCTTCATATGTTCTTACTGCCCTTTTCTCTCTTTTGTTTCTTTCTGGAATTCCCATAATTCAGATATTATTTCACTTAACGATGTTCTTCAGTACCCCAGCTCTGTTTACTTTTTTTAAATTCTTTTTTCTTCTGCTCCTCAGAATTTATAATTTTAGTTGTTGATTTTGTCTTTGCATGCTTAAATCTTCTGTTAAACCCCTCTACTGAATTTATTTTAATTTCTTTTATCTTTAGAGTTTTTTTAAACATTTTTTAAAAAGATGGATACAATATATTTTTATTTTTATGTGGTGCTGAGGATAAAATCTAGTGCCTCACACGTGGGAGGCAAGTGCTGTACCACTGAGCCACAATCCCAGCCCTAGAGTTTGTTTTTTAAAAAAATAATTTGTCTTTTTGTTGATGCATTAGTTCATACATTTGTTCATACATTAGTTTCCTGATTTCCTTTTTTTCTTTGTTCATATTTTCTTTTAGCTCTCTGAATCTATTTATGAGTTGATTTAAGTCTACTACTAAATCCAATGTCTGGGCTTCTTCAGGGATGGAAGTTTGTGTCAGTTTATTTTGTTCCCCACCCCACACTTTTTTTTTTTGGAGGTGTGGTCTTGTTATGTTGCCCAGGTTGGTCTTGAACTCATGGGCTTAGGCAGTCCTCCTGCTTTAGGCACCCCTTCCCCCCCAAAACTGGGACTACATGTATGTGCCTTGATACCTGCCTTATTTTATTCCTTTGAATGGGCCATACTTTAATGTTCTCTGTGTGCTTTGTGATTTTTTTTTGTTGAAAATTGGACATTTGAATATTGGTAATTTTGGAAATCAGCCTCTCCCCATTTACTTTCTGGTTTCTTTTGACTGTTGAAGGCTATAGTAATCAGTATAATGCATTTTCCCAATTTTTTTTGCAGAAACTATTCTTTGCCATGTTTGGTCATTGAAGTCTGTTGCTTGACATGTTTAGATTTTCTTGATCACCAGAAGCTGAGCAGACAGACAGACAGACACACACACACACACACACTTTTCTGCCAGTCTTGTAGCTTTGCTTTTTGCCTGGACTTTACTTCAATACTTAGCCAGATTTGCATACTTGATCCTGAAGAGCAATCTGAAAGATTAAGATCTTTTCAGATCTTTCCTGAATATATAGTTTGTCTGGGTATGAACATGACTTTCTAAATTATGTAGAATACACAGGTATTTTTGATTTCCTTAATTTTCCAAGGAAGCCCTTCCCTGTCCTTGCAGACATTAGATGGTCTGTTTTATGTCTCAATTATAATATTTTGCTCTGGATGGCTTTGGGTGTTTGGATGACCTTTCAGTGTTTTTGAGTAATACATGCAGCCTTTTCACTTTGATCAGGTTCTCAGGTGTAATGAGAAGAGCACCTTGCTCTTTAGGTAGGTTCCCCAGGCAAGTTAAAACAAACACAAACTATGGGGCATGGTGGTGAACATCTGTAATTCCAGCGGCTTGGGAGGCTGAGGCAGGAGGTTTGCAAGTTCAAAGCCAGCCTCAGCAATTTAGCAAGACCCTAAACAACTTAGTGAGACCTTATCTCTAAATAACATATTAAAATAAAGAGTTGGGGATGTTGCTCAGCAGTTAAGCACCCCTGAGTCCAATCTCTGGTACCAAAACAAAACGACAAAACAAAAAACAAAACCCAACAAACCAAACAAAACTCATTTATGTCCAGAACCAGGGTCCAGGGTCCCACACTCAGAGCATGATGCTAAGGAGGGCCAAATTAAGAATCCCACAAAGCTTCTTTATTAAGTTGACTTTTTTTTTTTTTTTTTTCCCTCTTGCCTCTGCCTCCCAAGCAGTTGGGTTTGTAGTCAAATGCCACTGTGCTGGGCTTTTGAAATTGACTTCTTGATTGAGCTTTCTCTTGGTTACCATAAACTTTTGACTATTTTTAGATTTCTGATGAAGTTGGTTCTGACAGTTCTGCTTGTTTTTTGGTGTTTTTGTGGGAGGATGAGAATTTGGAACTAGTACGCCATTTTGCTGGTGTTATCTCTGTTTTTATTTTAATTTGTATTTCCTTAATAATGAATAATATTGAAGATAGTTTCATATATTAATTTGATATACTTTGTTGAAATGTCTGCTCAATCTTTTGTGCATGTTTTTATTGACTTCTGTGTTTTTATTGGCATGTGAGACTCTATATGTATTGAATGACTATCCTTTACCAGGTGTGTTTTGCAAATATTTTGTTCTTGTTTTTGCTTTGTTTTCTTCTTTTAAGCCTTATTTTGAAGAGTAGAAGTTTTTAAAATTTACTGATGTTTAATTTATAAAGTCATTCTTTTAAAATTATATGTTATATCCTAAGAATTTAACCTACCTGAAAGTTAAATTTCTTTTAAATATTTTTTAGTTGTGGATGGACAAAATATCTTTATTGTATTTATTTATTTTTTTATGTGGTGCTGAGGATCAAGCCCAGTGTTTCATACTTGCTAGGTAGCACTCCACTACTGAGCTCTACAACCCCAGCTCAAAGTTAAATATTTAAAAAAATTTTTTCTTCTGAAAGTTTTGTACTTTTAAGTTTTCTTTGCAATCCATTTAGAGTAATTTTTGCATGTTGTGCTGATATGCTTGAAGTATGGGTCAAGGTTCATTTATTTTCCATGTGGATATCATGCAGAAGCTTTTTGATATGGATTAAGAGAATGAACTTTGATAAATGTGGAATTTGACTCTTGGCAAGATAGGTTTTGCCAGAGGTATAGAATTCTCTTTACCAATTGGATTGCTAGTCATATGGGAAAAGTCAGCTCTCAATGAGAGTTAACCCATTTTTTTCAAGTTTTTAATGTGTATACTCCTATTTTCAGCTATGAATCCTTTGCCTAATTAGAATCCAACCTTAATAGCATAGTATACTTACACTGCTAGCTTGTGGGTAAAATTAGTCTGAGATTTGGAGGAGGGAGATGGTTCTGAGCCAACGGGTAGGGAAGTCTGTGAGGACTACCTACAGCAATAGGAAAAATATCCACTATTCAGTAGTCTGGATTTAAAAGAGAAAGAAGTAAACTCTAAGAGTTGGAAGGAACATGGAGAGAATATAGTCTAGGAGTTTCATTTTTTTTTTTTTTTTAAAGAAAAGCATGAAATTTACATACTTATTACTACATTATTACTACTATAGAGAACTACAGGTTATATATAATTCCTGGCTTTCTAGCTCTAATTCCACCTTAAAAAAAAAAACAAAAAAACTCACTTCAGAAAGAATGTGGCACATGCCTGTAATCCCAGCAACTCAGGAGGCTGAGGCAGAAGGATCGTATGTTTGAGGCCAGCCTCAGCAACTTTGGGAGGCCCTGAACAACTTAGCACGACCTTGTCTCAAAATAAAAAACAAAAAGGGCTGGGGATGTAGCTCAATCATTAAGTGCCTCTGGGTTCAATCCCCAGTTAACTCCCCTGCAAATAAAAGGAATGTTATCATACAAGTGAATTGACTTGTAGGATTTATCCAAACTTGCAGGCTTTTTTTTTTTTTTTTTTTTGGTACTGAAGATTGAACTCAGGGGCACTCGACCACTGAGCCACATCCCCAGCCCTATTTTGTGTTTTATGTAGAGACAGGGTCTCACTGAGTTGCTTAGTGCCTTGCCGTTTCTGAGGCTGGCTTTGAACTCACGATTCTCCTGTCTCAGCCTCCCTAAGTGCTAGGATTACAGGCTTGAGCCACCGTGCCCGGCTCAAACTTGCGGTCTTAATGTATTTGGGCCGCTGTAACAAAATTCCATAAACTGGGTAGCTTATAAACAATATAAATTTATTACTTACAATTTTGGAGCCTGGGAAATCCAAAATCAAGGTGCTGGCAAATTTTGTCTCTGGTGAGGGCCATTTTCTGTTTCATAGATGGTGCCTTCTTTCAGTGTCCTCTTGTGGTAGGGTGAGAGGTCTCTCTTGGACCTCATTTGTAAGGGCTCTAATCTCATTTGTGAAGGCTCTGCTTGCATGACCTAATTACTTCCCAGAGTCTCCGTCTTCTAATAACATCACCATAGGGGTTAGGATTTCAATGTATGAATTTTAAGGAGATGTAAGCATTTAGATCATAGCACTTAACATTCACTTAATTTGGAAAGTAAACCAGTTGCAAACTTGAATACTTGATTATCACTTTGAAATAATTTGTGACAGCATTATCACAGTTGATCAACCTCTGTATGGTGACATTGTATAGGAAGTTGTTGTTTTAGTCTTGTTGCTCTCAAACTTTGTTTCAGAATCACCTGGATGGCTTGCTCAAACAGATTTCTGGATCCACCACTGGAACTTTTGATTTAGTAGATCTGGGGTGAGGATTGGGAATAAGTTCAGTGCTGCTGGTTTGGGGACCACACTTTTAGAATCACTGTTTTAGCCAAGAAGAGAATTATTCATGTCTCCTTTGGTTTTCTTTCTTTTGTACTAAACATTTATAATACCCCTAATGGTTGTTGGAAAACTAGTATAATTTGTAAGCTTGCTTATATTTACTATTGCCATTGCAGTGTTTTATTTGTAAACTTGTTTTTCCTTCTCTATTCTCTTGCTGCTAAGCATACCACCCAAGCCAGAAAACTGAGCCATCCTTGTTGCCTTCTTCTCCTTAATTCCCTATTTTAAGAATCATTCAACTACAAAAATGATAGAAAATAATATAATTTAAACAGAAAGGAAGAACTTCTTATAAGGTTACAATGGTATCCCATTGAACCACAAAACCTGTAGATTTGCTGGACCTCATAAGGGATTAGAAATGTAGAAAACTTCAAGAAGTAAGGGTAGAAGTTAGTAAGGAAGTTCTTCTTATGCGCCTTTTTTTTCCTCTAGGGCTCCTTGTGGTTGTGTCTTGCTTTGTTTTCTAATCCTGTTATTTGATTACTTCTAAGTAAATTCAGTAATGCTCTGCTATTTTAAAAAGTTCAGTCTAGGGGGCTAGAGTTATAGCTCAGTGGTAGAGCTGCTTGCGTAGCATGTGTGAGGTACTGGGTTCTATCCTCAGTATCACATAAAAATAAATAAGTAAAATATAAAGTATTGTGTCCAACAACTAAAAAAATTAAGTCTAGTTGAGCAAAAGAAGCAAGGTGCAAAAGACTTCATTTTGAGTGATTACATTCATATCAAGCTTTTGTACTTTGTATAATTATTTACGTTGTTAAAAGCCTGAGATCCCCTGGGGTGTAGGGAAGATCAGGGATAGTGATTAGAAGGAAGCACAAAGGGGCTTTCTGGAATGCTGATTATATCTCTGTTGTTTAATCTTTTTTAAAACTACGTGTGTGTGTGTGTGTGTGTGTGTGTGTGTGTATTTAGTTGTTGATGGACCTTTATTTTATTTATGTATTTATATGTGGTGATGAGAATCGAACCCAGTACCTCACATATGACAGGCAAGTGCTCTAACACTGAGTCACAACCCCAGCCCTTTCTTCTAATTTTTTTTCAAATATTTTTTTTAGTTGTCAATGGACTTTATTTTATTTATTTATATGTGGTGCTGGGAATCAAACCCAGTGCCTCACACATGCTAGGTAAGTGCTCTGCCACTGAGCCACAACCCCAGCCCCCTTTCTTTTAATCTTGATGCTAGTTACATGGGTATGTTCAATTTGTGAAAATTCAGAGGTATATGCTTAGGTATGTATACATCTATGCAATGAGTAATGTACTTTCAGCAAAAGTTTAAAAGACAACCTAGCTTTAAATTTAAAGTTAAATTTCATATCTAATTTGTATTTTCTTCCCTTTGTTTTTATTTTATTTTTTTTATTTTTTATTTTTAGTTGTAGATGGACACAATGTCTTTATTTTATTGGTTTGTATGTGGTGCTGAGGATCGAACCCAGGGCCTCACGCATGCGAGGCAAGCGCTTTACCGCTGAGCTACAGCCCCAGCCCCTCCTCCCTTTGTTTTTTTTTGGTACCAGGGATTGAACTCAGGGGTATTCAACCCCAGCCTTATTTTTTTATTAATTTTTTTAAACTTTGTTTTATTTATTTATTTATTTTTATGTGGTGCTGAGGATCGAACCCAGTGCCTCACACATGCTAGGCAGGTGCTTTACCACTGAGCCACAACCCCAGCTCCCCCAGCCTTACTTTGTGTTTTATTTAGAGACAGGGTCTGACTGAGTTGCTTAGCCCCTTGCCTTTGCCTTCAAAGGCTGGCTTTGAACTCAAGATTCTCCTGTCTCAGCCTCCCAAAGTACTGGGAGTACAAGTGTGCGCCACTGCACCCAGCTTCCTTTGTCAGGTTTTGACAGAAGAGTCTAGGAATAAGAAAGGTCAGGATCCATTCTTTTTTTTTTTCTAACCTTTGTTTTCGGGCTTTTTTTTCTAATGGGGAATAGAGAGATTGAAAAGGATATGTTTTTCTCTTAGTTGGTGCTGATTGAGTCCTCTCTTGGTTCTTTCTCCTTTGGTGAAGACTGATTGTCATCTATACAGTGTAGCAGGCATCCAGATGCTGCTTTTCTCTTGTAACTCAGTTGTTAAGTTTTTCTGGGATGGAACTTTTCCCTCTCTATATTGCCTTCATACTGAATATCCACTCTAGTTTGGTGTCTTCCAAGACCTCTTTACTTCCTTCCATCCAGGGCAGTGAGAGGCTAGCTCTGTGTAGGTAGCATTGTTGTCCAAACCCAGCTGCCTTCCATGGTTTCTCCTTTTTTTAAAAAAATATTTTAAAATTGTCAACTGACCTTTATTTTATTTTTATGTGGTGTTGAGAATCGAACCCAGTGCCTCACACAAGCTAGGCAAGTGCTCTATCACTGAGCTACAACCATAGCCCCCATGGTTTCTCCTTGATCTATAGGAACTGTTTCATCCTTGACACACCAAATGGTAGAAGTGTAAATTGCTGTCTTGTTATATTTTGCATCATTAACGACTGTTTCCAGTTACCTTTCTCACTGCTCACTCCTGCTGCAGTTGCCAAAGTTGAGGTTACTTTGATGATTCAGTGTCTCGACTTTCCCTTTATTCTTTTGTCCATTTTTTGTGCTTGGACATTGGTAAATATATTCTGGATGGTCACCACCAACCATTATTAGGATTTCCCCATGTTTTTGAACTCATGAATCAACATATAATCTTAGAGAGTTTCTTCTCTTTCATCTTGTCTCAGTGGACATTTTCCCACTTTTTCTTTTGTGGCTTTTAGTATTCCATGATGCCAGTTACTTGAATCTTCCTCTCTCCCTTCCCTTCCTTCCCTTTTTTCTTTTTCTTCCTTTGTATTGAACCCAAAGGCCTCTGGGATGTTAGGTAGGTGCTATACCCCAGTCCTGAATCTTGTTTTTCAAATGCTGGATGACATAGGTGTCTGTTATTTCTTCTTCTTTTTTTAAAAAATATTTATTTTTTAGTTGTAGGTGGACAGAACATCTTTATTTTATTTTTATGTGGTACTGAGGCTTGAACCCAGTGCCTCACGCATGCTAGATGAGCACACTACTACTGAGCCATAACCCAAGCCCCCTGTTATTTCTTCTTAAGCTTCTTATTTTGTCCCTGTAATATCCAGATTAGTGATATACTGTTTATCTGTTTTTTATTGCTTCTATAACAGTTCATCTTATGTTCTTAGAACAAAATACCCAAGACTGGGAACTTTATCAAGAAAGATTTATTTAGCTTACTGTTTTGGAGATATAAGATCATTTGCTTATTCTGTTGAGGGCCTTTTGTCTACATTACAGCATGGTGGATGGCTTCATGGTGGGAGTACATATGAGAGGGAGATCACATTGTGAAATAGGAAGCCAGAGAATTTTAGGGGCCAGGCTTGCTCTTTTTTTTTTTTTTTAATTTTTTAAATTTTTAAAATTTTTTAAATTTTTTAATTTTTCTCAAAAGTTGCATTTTAATACATGTTATCAAACATAACAGAAAAAAACAAATTTTCAGAAGCTGTACACACTGTTCACTGAAAACATTTGTTGAGGCAAATAGAAAAAAAATTGTTACAATCATAATTTTTCACAAAATTATAAGCAGATTACATTCTTCATATTAAACACCTTTATATGCACTTTCAATGAACAGTATATATATATATTAGGCTTGCTCTTTTTATAGCAACTCACTCTTGAGGGAACTAACCAGGGTCCTTCTAGAACAACATTAATCCTTCCTAATGGCAGGAGCACTACCAAGGACCTAATTACCTCCCACTAGTCCCCCAATTCTTAAAGGTTTCACTGTGTCTCAGTATAACCACATTGAGGATCAAACTTCCACCATGTGAACCTTTGGGGGACAAACCACATCCATACCATGTCACTACCTTCCATAGTAGCTACCTTCCTTGAGATGTGCCTCATTGGTCTTATTTTTTTCCTCCAGTTAATAATGTTAATTAGGTGGGCTTTCCCTTTAAAACATCTACATTTTGAGGATGTTGTATATTGTTTACTGAGTGAGGAGGAAAAGGCATTGGGGTGGAGTAGGATGAACAAGACTAAAATGAGGCAAAAGGGAAACTGTCCGTGTTTCATATTGTCTCTATCTTCATAGTATTTTTATATATTTTTTTGAAAACATATTTGGCTCTTATTATAGGCATATGAATAAAGCTCTGAGTTTTAATTTAGGACTAATTGAATGTTAGTCGCATTTCTAACTTTGCATAATTAGGTAAATGAAGGTCTGTTATTTGATGATTTATTTAAAAACTAAACCCAGATGTTGTGGCCTGTGCCTATAATCCCAGCTACTTGGGAGGTTGAGGCTGGAGGATTGCTTGAGTCTAGGCCAGCTTAGGCAACATAATAAGATCCTGTCTCAAACAACAACAATTCAAAACCCAAAAAACTTTTCTTTACTGGATATAGGAAGAGTGTGAATAAAAGGAGAAAAGAAAATAAATATAATTGGAAGTGTACTCATTATGAATAAATATATTCTATCAAAATGTCTTATGTCATCTTGTGAATCTTCTCTATTTTTCCTTTGGCATTTCATAATCAATATCCCAAGTCCCAGTGGCTCAGGTGGCTGTGACAGGAGGATTGCAAGGTCAAGGCTGGTCCTAAGCAACTTAGTGAGACCCTATCTTAAAAAAAATAAGGGCTGGGGATTTGAATCAGTGGTTAAGTGCCCCTGGGTTCAACCCCTGGTACAAAAAATAATAAAAAAAAAACAAACCATGTCCTTGCATAGCATACCAAGCTTTTATTAAGAAGCTTAATAAAGCCAGCTGTTTCTGGCTTTAGTTATTGAGTGGGAAAAATAAAGTATTGACACTTTTTAACTAATGAATGTTGTGGAGATGTTCAATGCAAAGTTCTTATACTTCAGAAAAGTGAATAAAAACTAATATTTTACTCTTTTTTATCCTTGAAGGATGTGGTAACTGGACTTAGTCCCCTGCTCTTCAGGAAGCTCAGCAATCCTGACATCTTTTCATCTACTGGAAAAGCTAAACTCCAGCGACAACTTAGTCAGGATGACTGTAAATTGCGGAGAGGAAGTCTGGCCAGTTCTCTGTCAGGTAAATATCTGATTTTGTTTAAATGTAGGAGACTGGGGGTGTCACTGAGCATGTTTTGCATGCATAAGACCCTGGGTTTAATCCCCACAACAACAAAAAAGAAAGCAAACAACAAACAACAAAACAAACAAACAAATGTGGAACTGTGTTGTTAATATTTAAAGTTGTATCAATTGATTGAGCATATTGACAGCCTCTTCTCTGCTAGTCTTATAGTCTTCTATGAAACACTCTTAGGTAAGGCTGTTTTCTTTCCTTATATCTTCTTCATGGACTCTGAATGCTACCTACTTGAACCGATAGATATTTCTTGGCTAACCAGTGCTTCTGGCTACATTCCCCCTCAATCTAATTTTTCTCTCCTATTCTGTAGATTTTACATTCTTTCTTTCTTTTGATTTTCTTTTTCTCTCCATTCCCCAAACCTAAATCCATATGCCTTCCCATATCCTCCAATAAAAAGGTAATTTAAAAAATCCAAGGGAAAAAATTATACAAAGAAGTTTTGGTCTAAATAGAAGGCAATTAAGATGTAGCATAATATTAGTATTAATAGAGTATGAAGAAAGGAGAGTCCATACTTTGATCATAGCTAAAAATGTTAGTTAAGTAGAAAAGAAAATGTAATCCTATCGTACTCCTTTGTTTAATAGTAAACACTTTTCAGTTTCTTTTTCTTTCAGTTCATTTCAGGGTTATTCCTTTGGTTTTATCTTCTCACTCTTGCATTGAAATTTTTTACTTTGCCAGTTATGTATTTAATCACATATAGACAATTCTTGTTTCTGTTCTATAGAATTCTGTTCATCTTTTAGAGATGTAATTATCTTCTTTTTTTAAAAATATTTATTTATTTTTTTAGTTGTAGGTGGACAGAATATCTTTGTTTATATGTGGTGCTGAGGATCAAACCCAGTGCCTCACGCGTGCTAGGCGAGCACGCTACCACTGCGCCACAATCCCAGCCCCGTAATTATCTTCTAATTGTCAGTGAGTGAATAGATTTTTGAATTAAAATTGTAAAAGTTTTTTATTATTATCTGGATTGTCTTTTTCCTTTGAGCACCTAATAACCAGAATCTAGTCTTTTACTCTGAAATGCTGAATTCCTTCTATCCTATAATTACACGACTACTAGTTTATATACTGTGGAAATGCAGTTGGGTTTGTCTCTTCTGTCTATAGAATTTGCATGTAATTTCATTTCAGCATTGTGTTTTGCTTTATGCCTTCTTAGGTATTCTCATTTCTGAGTACTGAACCTAAGATTTTGCAGGGCAAATTAATACACCTCTTAATTGCAGCTTCCTCTATGCTTATTATAACTTGTACCTTTCCAGTTTCATTGGTTCTGATCCACCCATTTGATTTAGATCCTCCTCCCTCAAAGAAAACAAAATATGAAAACAAAAACTAAAACAATCATTCCCCAAAACATATATATTTTATTTGTTTATAAAATTGTTTTGTTTTGGAGGAGAGGTGGTACTAGGGATTTGAACCCAGGGCCTTATGTGTGCTACACAAGTGCTCTACCACCGAGCTATGCCTACAACCCTTTTAAAAAATATTTTCACCTCTAAATAGTCAGTCAGTTTTTGTCTGTCTGTTTTGGTATGGCCTGGAGGACAAAAGATAAATGCAGGTGCTCACTCTGCTGCTTTTTTTTTTTTTTTTGGTGCTGGGGATAGAACCCAGGTCTTCATTCATTCTAAGTACCCTCTCTTCCACTGAGCTACACCCTCAGCCCTCACTCTGCTATCTTTAATTGGGAGTGTTTTATGCAATAGTCTCTTGAATTATTCTAAGAATAGTAATTAGGATTTTTAAAAGGTTTTCTTTTTTTTCAGTGTTATTTGTTTTATTTATTTTTTTAGTTGTTGATGGACCTTTATTTTATTTATTTATATGTGATGTGGAGAATCGAACCCAGTGCCCAACTGCCAAGAATTTGAGGAAAATAAACAACATAAAATGAAAGACATATTATGTACAAATAGAAACAAGCTCTTTAGAGCTGGGGTTGTGGCTCAGTAGTGGAGTGCTTGCCTAGCATGCGTGAGGCACTGTGTTTGATCCTCAGCACCACATAAATAAATAAATTAAATAATGTTATTATATAAAAAAAAATCTTGTCAATCCTTGTCAGTTATGCTTCAAGTTCTTACTTTTGTGTGCTCAAATTGGGTTCTTCCAAAGTTGTATGAACCTTTTTACCTAGCAGACTCTTACTTTGAAGAGGGATATGATGATACTAGCCTTTTATGTGTGGATAGGATGAGTCAATAAGCTAGCTTTCCTTTAGAATATTTAGGTGAAGGCAGGTTGTTTATAGGATTGTGTAACATTTGTGAAATGAAGTTAAGAAGACAGGTATGGGGGCTGGGATCGTAGCTCAGTGGTAGAGCACTTGCCTTGCATGCATGAGGCGCTGGGTTCGATCCTCAGAACCACATAAAAATAAATAAAGATATTATGTCCATCTACAACTAAAAAAATATTAAAAAAAAAAAAAGACAGGTATGCAGGCTTTTCTGTAGGTTTGTGAAAGTTTTGAGTGAAAGTTTATCATCATGATTTTTTGATGCTGTGGATTGAACCCAGGGCCTTGTATATGCCAGACAAGTACTGTAACACTGAGCTACACCCAGCCCTAATACTATGATTTTTTTGGTGGGAATTTTATGGAAAGGATTCCCAGTAAAGGGTACATTTGAAAGGAGACTTGAAAAATAACCAGATTAAAAAATATATTGCATTTTTCTGATTAAAAGTAAAATAGACTCATTGTAAAAAATTTGAGTATAAAAACATGTATCATGGGCTGGGATTGTGGCTCAGTGGTAGAGCGCTTGCTTCGCAACCCAGTGAGGCACTGGGTTCGATCCTCAGCACTGCATATAAATACCTGAATAAATAAAGTCCATCAACAACTAAAAAAATTTTTTAAAAAAACATGTATTATGACAAAGTGAAATCCTTAATGTTTCTTCTGCATCTTAGTTGTTTTTGTTTAGTTTTGCCAAATTACTGTCCAAATGAGTTATCTCATATTTTGTTTGCAGCAAAAGCAAGATAACTCTAAATAACTAGGATTTTGGCAGCACAGCAACAGTTAAGTGAATTAGGTGGTTAAGATTAAGCCAATTGAAAGTACAAGGCAAAATATTGAAGCTGAGTGAGTGAATGGATATGAAAAGTGTGGAAGGAGATGAGGCCAGGAAGATAATCTTGACCTGTGGGGGTCGTTTAACGATGTTAAAATGTTTGGCTTAATTCTTTGAACAGTAGAGAGCCAACAAAAGTTTTAGGGAAGGAAATAACACCACTACATTTTTTTTTGGTTAGATCACTAGCAGAAATGTGAAGAATGTTGGGAAGAAAGGAGGAAAGTGGGACTTGCACCTTAGCTGGCAAGTTACTGAGGTTCTAGACACTTAGTTTTTTTTTTTTTTAAGACAGTCTTTACAAGTGACTTTTCATGTAATTTTCAGTGAGATTAAGGCAGTCAGTAAACCTGGATTGAACATATGGAGTCTTCTAGGAGCAGTGTAGATTGTTTGCCTTCTGAATCCTAAGGCCAGACTTCTTTAGGAGAATTTGTCCACTCCACTCACGTTGCACTGAGTCGGTGAGAAACCAGGTAGGTTGGAGGGATTGGAAAACTCCTATACTATACTGATGGTTGGATGTCAAGGTGGGAGGTTGGCATGGTGTTAAATATTACTGAAAATAGTCAATTCATTTCAGTGTCCTACTTGGAATTCTCACCACCACTAAGACATTTGGAAATTTTAATGCACTATAGATTATAAAATGGATAAGGAAGACCTTACTTTGTATTAATATGATTTTATCCTCTGGACGTCATTGCACCTGTGTTTTTTTCATTCATTTATCAATAAATAATTACATATATATTTTTGACCCTTGTATTTGAAGGTAAGCAGCTGCTCCCTTTGTCCAGCAGTATACATGGCAGTGTGGGACAGGTTACTTGGCAATCTTCGGGAGAAGCATCAAACCTGGTTCGAATGAGAAATCAGTCCCTTGGACAGTCTGCACCTTCTCTTACTGCTGGCTTGGTAAGTGGTAGTAAAGATGTTGGCTTCCTTTGGAAACAAATACATGATCCTCACTTGTCATTGCCACATATGTTATTTCCCTTTTTAGGATTTGGGTAATTTTTCAAAGTGAAGTATAGAACAAGTTTAGAATTTTCATTGAATATATTCTGATGACTCTCAGGCTGTCACTGTCACTGGTACTAATTAGTGAGCATCAAGGAAAAGATTCAGTATAGTTGTAATGTTAATGAATACATTTCCTGGGAAAGAACTTTTTTATAGGAATGATTCTAAATTTTGTGACATTGTGTTGCTTCTCTGTACAACTCTGTGGTGTGCATATTTAGTACATGATAGGGAACATGTTTGGAACATGGTGGGTACTTAAATATACATTTATGAAAGAATGAGCCTTTTCTTTACCTGGATTTTATATGATAAGCAGGGCATGTATGATAGTCTGGGCATGCTATTTTCTGCCTGTCCTTATACATCATACCCTTTTTAAAAAAAATTTATTTATTTAAATTTTATTTATTTAATTATTCTACTTAGGTATACATGATAGCAGAATGCATTTTGATTCATTGTACACAGATGGAGCACAACTTTTCATTTCTCTGGTGGTATGTGATGTAGAATCACAACATACCTTCAGTCATACATAAAGCTAGGGCTATGATGTCCATCATATTCCACCGTCTCTACTGTCCCCATGCCTCTCCCCCCTCCCATCCCTGTGACCAAAGTTCCTCCATTCTTCCCATGTCCTCCCCCACATTATGGATCAGCACCCACTTATCAGAGAGAACATTCATCATTTGGTTTTTTGAGATTGGCTTACTTCACTTAGCATGATATTCTTCAACTCCATTCATTTACCTGCAAATGCCATAATTTTATTCTCTTTTATTATCGAGTAATATTCTATTGTGTATATATACCACAGTTTCTTTATCCATTCATCTATCGAAGGGCATCTAGGTTGGTTCTTCAGTTTAGCTATTGTGAATTGTGCTGCTGTAAACATTGGAATGGCTGCATCACTGTAGTATGCTGTTTTTAAGTCTTTTGGGTATAGACTGAGGAGTGGGATAGCTGGGTCAAATGGTGGTTCCATTCCAGGTTTTCTAAGGAATCTCCATATTGCTTTCCAGATTGGTCTACCAATTTGCAGTCCCACCAGCAATGTATGAGCGTGCCTTTTCCCCCACAACCTCGCCAACACTTATTGTTGTTTGTATTCTTGATAATTGCCATTCTGCCTGGTGTGAGATGAAATATTAGAGTAGTTTTGATTTGCATTTATCTGATTGCTAGAGATGTTGA
>PVHX01021085.1:0-30793 GCA_004024805.1 Geosciurus inauris | reverse complement strand
CACATAAGATGGCATCCTGATCATCATTCACTTCATTTGTACAAATTCCACAGGACACATTGGGTTGAAGATGAATGTTCATGACAGTTTAGGTGGAGAGAGTATTTATTGCAGTTCTCAGTGGTACAGGCATCTACTGCTCCTCTAAGTGCTCTGACTTGTTCTGTGTCCCATTTGCAAGGCTGTTAGTTGTAGCTTCAGTACTACTCAAAGGGCTGTTTCCTTGATTTACTGAAATGTATTAACATCTTTCTAATTCAATATTACTCTGAATTCTCCATATTTAAATGAGGGGGATGAGCAGGTGAATTTTGATTGGTGTTTTTGGTTGCTCCTTGATTAAAGTCTTGTTTGGAGGTGGTGCTTTTGCCTGACCAAAAGTGTTTGGGGGCAGAATAAAGAATGATTAGACTCTAATGCAGAGTACATTTTGAATTATTTCCAGGGACAAAATTAGATGTCAAATCAGAATTAAGATACTTGGCTAGTATTGTCTGGAGGAATCTGACTGAGGCTTTCAGCAGAATTTTGAATAAAATATTGATAAGGCACGTTAACATTCTTAGTACATTATTATAAAATGGACTTCCAGAACTTGAATTATTGTGTGACCCAAAGTTAAAAGCATGAGGTGGATTAAAACCCATGCCCATAGGATTCTGGGGAGATGGATGTTGCTTAATGGGTGGTGAGATTTGGTATTAAAAATAATGGTTAACAAATGCCGAATGTTCTCTCTGATTAGTGGATGATGATACTTAAGCGGGGTGGGAATGGGGAACATAGGAGAAATGGAGGAACTATGGATGCGGTTGGGGGGAAGTGGGAGGAAGGAAAGGGAAATGGGTATAGTAACGATGGTTGATTGAGATCGTCATCACTACCCTTGGTGCATGTATGAAAACACAAATGGTGTGACTCTATCTGGTTTGCAACCAGAGAAATGGAAAAATTGAGTTCTATATATGTACTATGACTTGAAATGCATTTAAATAAAATAATTAAATTTTTAAAAATTCAAAATAAAAAAATAATGGTTAAGTGGCAAAATTTAATATTATATGCATTTCATCACAATTTAAGACAATTTTTAAAAACAAGCATATAATTCAATCACATTAAGAGAACATGAAGAATCATTCCCAGAGTTGCAAAACAAGTATTTAATGAAATTCAACAACTGTCCATGATAATAAACCTCAGAAAACTAGAATTTGAAGGAGCTTTCTTAATGTGATAGATATTATCTAAAATTTACCTTATCTCATACTAATGATAAAATGATTTGTTTCCCTTAAGATTTGAAGAAAAATGCAAAAATATCTAGTATCTCTACTTCTGGAGATCCTAGCCAGTAGAATGAAGAAAAAAATGGTATAAAGATTATAATGGATCTGAGAGCAATGGCGCACACCTGTAATCCCAGTGGCTCTGGAGGCTGAGACAGGAGGATCATGAGTTCAAATCCAGCCTCAGCAAAAAGGGAGGCACTAAGCAATAAAGTGATATCCTGTCTCTAAATAAAATATAAAATAGAGCTGGTGATGTGGCTCAGTGGTTGAGTGCCCCTGAGTTCAATCCCTGGTACAAAAAAAAAAAAAAAAAGGATTATAATAGATAAAGTAACACTGATTTCTATGTATACACACACTATCTTTGGTAAAGTAAAAACTGAAATATAGAAAGTCCAAAAGAGTGAACAAACTATTATAATTAGGGCTGGGATTGTGGCTCAGTGGTAGAGCGCTTGCCTCACACATGTGAGGCACTGAGTTCCATCCTCAGCACCACATTAAAAAAATAAGTAAATAAACAAAATAAAGATATTGTGTCCATGTTAAAAAAAATCTTTAAAAAAAAGAGAGTGAGGGCTGGGGTTGTGGCTCAGTGGTTGAGCACTTGCCTTGCACATGTGAGGTACTGGGTTCGATCCTCAGCACCACATAAAAATAAACAAAGCTATTGTGTCCATCTACAACTACAAAAATTTTTTTAAAAATAATGAAGAAACTATTATAATTAATAAGTGAATTTAGCAAAGTAACTTGTTATAAGGCTGGCTTTTAAAAAAACATGTACATATATACATACAAAATATATTAGTTATATATATTGTAGCAAGAATCAGAAAATGAAATTTTAAAAATAGCATTTAAAATATCAAAAATATCAATAAAGCTAACCTAACAAAACTACAACTGAAAATATAGCAAAACTTCTGAAATTGAAAAAAAAATGGAACATTGCTACATAGCTAAAACAAAAATTAGTGATAGTAAAGTATCTACAATAAATTAAACTTAATCATTGAATTGAAAGTGTGAATATTGTTACTAGGTCTATTCTTCCAAAATTAATGTATGTATTTGAGGTAATACCAATCAAAATCCCAGCTTTTTGGTGTGGAATAATTTTTCTAAAAAATCATTCATAAATTATGAAAATGCCAATGAGCTAGAATAGCAGTGATGGTTTTGAACAAGATGAAAATATTAGAAAACATATACTATCAGTTTTCATAAAGAACATTTAGTATTGGTACAATAATGAGCCAACAGAACACTAGAACAGGGTAGGGTACAGGACCTTCACATACATGATGGTTTGTTATACAGTTCCACTACAACTCAAGTGAAGAGGGGAAGATGTGTTTTCAATGAAAATTATGTTGAACAAATTTTATATTTATCAAAAAAATTGTCAATTTGTTCTCCACTCCACATGATACATAAAATTTTTTTTCAGGGGGCTGGGGTTGTAGCTCAGTGGTAGAGCACTTGTCTAGCAGTGTGTGAGGCACTGGGTTCGATTCTCAGCAACACATATAAATAAATAAAATAAAGATCCATTGACAACTAAAAAATTTTTTTTAATTTTTTTCAGACGGATCATAGACATAAAAGTGGAAAGTAAAACTGTAGATATATGGAAGAAAATGTAGGAAAATATTTTATGACCTTAACTTAGGAAAAGTTTTCTCAAACTAAGCATAAAAAATTACTTACAATTTTTAAAAAATGAAAAATCACTCTTCATAAAAATTAAGTGATTCATAAAACAATCACTTCATAAAATTACTTCTACTCATCAAAGTATATCATTTAGAGAGTAATAAGCAAGATTTGAAAGTCAGCCTCAGCAAAAACAAGGCACTAAGCAACTCAGTGAGACCCTGTCTTTAAATAAAACACAAAATAGGGCTGGGGATGTGGCTCAGTGGTCGAGTACCCCTGAGTTCAATCCTGGAACCAAAAAAAAAAAGCAAGCTGTGTGGGAGATTCTATTTGTAATACAAATATCTTTTCTTTTTTTACTCACAAAATTAAGTACACACTGTGGTTTATTGTAAAATGCAAGTTATATACATTGTAGAAAAGTGTTTTCTGAGAAAAATGTTTCTTCCAATTGGAAAATTCCTTCAATCCATTCAGTGAACACCTATGTACCTGTTCTTCTACTGAGGGGCCTTAGGAGGATTCTTCGAAGTGGGAAGATGGCTCTATGGGTTTCTTCTGGTTGTGTTTAAAGTTATTTCACACTAGTAGGAATGCAACTTCCACTCCTCAATAGATTTTATTTCTCACATGCTCTACTCACTAATTTATCTACCTCTGAAGGGTCACTTTGTGTCATCTTGGTCAGCCAAACATCTTCATGACAAGATTGTTGACAAGTAGTTCATTAACTTCACTAACTTCTCTGAGAGAGTAGAGCAGAGTTCACTGGCAGCTTTCACTTTCCAAAGCACCAGACACATTGTGCTTTTTCAATTTTGTCAGCACTGCAGGCAGACTACAGTAAGCAACATCTGCCAAAGCTTCCCGTGCAAAATTGCTGATTCCCACTGTTCTGATACCGTTTCCTGCAATTATCCAGTCCTGCTTGTTTAGGCAGGGAGCAGAGCATAGTGTTCAGGTGACCCACCAGGGCAGAAGGGGCAGCACACAGAGGGCAGAAGCAGAGGGCTGCCACCCTAATGCCCTTCACCTTGCCTTGTTCTCAAGGGATCAGGGTAGCCAGGGAGGGCCTGGGCCCTGGTGTGATTTTTTTTAATGTAATGCAAATATCTTAAAGATACCTTGCATTGAAAAAGAAGTATCCTACAAATGAACAAAAAGCCAGAGTTCCTTGCGTTAAAGAGGGTATTCATAAAGCCAATAAGAACCAAAGAGGCTCAACATTATTAGTTGTTGAGGATATGTAAATTAGACCCAAAATGAGATACCAGTACACACTAGAACCAGGATGTTACAGTTGGAATCTTGAATATCCCTCATAAGTCAATATGATAAAGGTTTGGTCCCCAGGATGGTGCTATTCAGAGTTGGTAGAACTTTTGAGCACTGGGATCCTGTGGGAGGTCCGAACCAGGATGTTACAGTTGGAATCTTGAATATCCCTCATAAGTCAATATGATAAAGGTTTGGTCCCCAGGATGGTGCTATTCAGAGTTGGTAGAACTTTTGAGCACTGGGATCCTGTGGGAGGTCCATAGATTAGTAGGGGTGTGCCCCTGAAAGGGACTGCAGGACAAGGACTCATTTGCCTCCTGCTCCTGGCATATAATGCAAGCAAGTTTGCTCCACTACTCACTCCTGCCATGCTGTGCTGCCTTGTCCCAGGCCCAAAGCAGCATGGCCAATCAATCATGGACTGGAACCTCCAAATCTATGAGACAAACATTTTCTTTTTATAAGTTAATTCTCTCAGGCATTTCATTATGGGAAAAGAAAGAAATTAACCCATCGGCCATGGCTTTTTATCAGTCCATTAAAACTGCCAAATCATGGGGATGCCTGTATCACCCAATCTCCTAATCCAAAGGACACTCTTCAGTCCTTACGTCATTTTGGACTGATAACTATGCTCCTCTTGTTGAAAAGCTTTGCCTCTAAGAGATTTACCTACTTAATGACATTTAGCTGGGCATTATTATTTTTCATTTTTGGATGATCTGTTACACAACTGATTTGTTCTCTAGGGTTTGTTTGTTTCTTTCTTTCTGTTTGTCTGTCTTTCTTTCTTTCTTTTTCTATTTCCAAATAATGTTGCCTTAAGCAAGATGATTCTAAGTTTGAGGGCAGCCCAAACAACTCAGAGAAATCCTCAACAACTAAGAAAAACTCTGTCTCAAAACTAAAAAAGAAAAAGGACCAAGGATATAGCTCAGTGCTAAAGTGCATCTGGGTTAAACCCCAATTACTAAAAAATTAAAAAAAGAAAACAATAATAAACTTATATCTGTACAGCATTTACCTTTCTAAGGAAAATTTAATCAGTCCCTCTGACATTGTGTGGCCAAAGAGACATTATACTGCCCTGATTTGAAAAATGCAGACTAGGCATATCACAGGGATAGAATAATGAATGATGAGGAGGTGCTGGGGACTAGCAGGACAGGGAAGAGAAAATGGTTATGAAACCTGATTCAGGAAAATGTTCTGGAACTACATAGTGGTGATAAGTGCAGAGTTTTGAGAATATACCTAATGTTAATAAACGGAACCTTTTAAAAATGAATAGAATCTTTAATTTTAAAAGAAACTAGTTGACTGGAAATATAAACACATGAAAGAAAAATTTTAAAAAATAGCAGGGAAGGATAAAGGAAGCTCTTGGGTGTGAACAGGTGTAAGGGGGCACCCAGTGGGTACTGCTGGCTGAGGGGCCACCAGGAACTGCTGGCCTGGAGCTGCCATTGCAGGTGTTTCCAGCTCCAGCTCTCCTTCAGGTGGTGGAGGTTGTGGAACTTGAGCAGGAATCTCCACAGTCACCAGAGGTGGCCCTGCAGGTGCAAAGAGGAGTAAAGGTCACCAACTATCCCGGTTTCTTCCAGGGACAAAATACTTCCCATTGTCTTTCACAGAGCTCCACACATAAACCCACCCCCTGGAAGTTATCCCAGAATACATGCAATGACAGCTGTGCCTCTCATTGTTCCTGCCGCACCTCTGTTTCTCGAAGATCTGCTCTGCATATCCAGTCTGTTTAATCCCCTCATGCTTACACCTCAGCCTCTTCAAATTCAGCTTCATTGTCCATGGGCTCAGGATTCTTGAACAAGGCCAGGACCAAGTAGCATTGGTGCACCATGTGTCTCAGTGACTTGGTTCTGAGTATTACTAGGTAGAGAGTAAAGCAAGTGAAACTCAAGGAGTGTGGAGACCACCCTAGAAGGAAGGGGGACAGTTGCATGAGAGGCCTAACTTTTTCTCACATGATGTTGGCTTTCTTGACACCCCACTGTTCAGAGGAGCAGGCTGAGGCTCAGAGAGGTACAGGGCCAGTTCCAGGACTCACAGCTCTATGTGATACTATCACCCTGGGCACGGCTTACCTTCCCAACATTAGGTCCAGCTCATGTTGGGTGGAGGAGCTAGAGATGGTGGACATAGAAGAGTGGTGGTCATAGAGGAAGGCTGGCTCCAAGGTCTCCACCAGGCTCTCCAGGGAGTTTACCTGGAACACACACAAAATACTGGTATCATCCACCTCTGTAGCCATCTCTCCCTTCTTGGATGGGACATTGAGGAGACATAGAGTCAGTGGCCAAAGTGTAACCCTCCAGGCATGTCTGAGGCTGGTGTTTAGTGCAAAACAGAAAGCCCATAGCAGCTTATTTCTGAGGGGAACAGGAAAACCCCAGCATAATGGCTGGCAAATTTCAAAGTGAAATTGCTGAGTGAATAGTTAGAAACATTAGCAGGTTCAGGTCATTTTGTTAGCTGATAAGAAATTCCTGCATTAGTAGCATTTTCTCATGAGTCTCAACAGAACATTACCTTCCAGAGATGAGAAAACAGGAGGGTTATCAAAGACAGGAGGGTTCTTGTATGAAGACGTCCAGGACAACATTTTCTGTGGCACTGTTGAAATGGCCCCAGGAGGGAATGAGGTCCTGGTCCCACAGCTGTGAAAGTCTGAATGTCTGTGACATCTGGCTTCACCTGGAAGCACTGAAGCCCATGAAGCCACAGCTCCTGTTCTCAGAGTCTGGGCTGTGATCCTTGAGAAAGCAAGTGAAAGAAATAAACCATGTGTCAGAGAAATGAACCAAGTGGTAAGAGTCCCCTGATGTTTTGGCCAAGCAGAGCCCTACTAATCCTGATGATGTGTAAGACTTGGAGAGTATATGGAAGGACAGTCAGGCCACTGCCAACAGGACACCTTGGTCTAGGAGTTATAATCCGTTGGATGGCAGAATGCAAAATAATCAGAAGAATGGAAGTAAAATAGTGTCAGTGTTTTTGTTCTGATGTTGTCACTAATATGAGGAGAGTAAACTTGCATCAGGCCAAGGCTAAGGCTGGCAGAGAGGGTGGTAATAGGCAAGGACTTGGTGCTCAGGTTCTTTATGGTGTCAGACTATGCCCATCCATCTCCTAGCCCTACAAGGAAGATGATCAGGGTGATGTCTGGGCTCTGAGTCTCCCTATGTTATTTTTTAAGGCTCTGGATATGGAGTATCCTCTGCCCTCACCCTTACCCTGTGGCTGAGTTCATTCCCAGTAGTGCCCAGCCCTGGCTCTTTCTCCATCAATTAGGAGATGATGTTCCTTCTCCAGCCCTCCTTGATGATAACCTGTGGAGCACACGTGAAGGGAGTGCCTCATAGCTAGCAGTGAGAATCAGACCCTTCTTGGCCTTTATTCAGGCTGTTTCTGCCCCTTGTGACCTTCTGCTCCCCGATTCTCATACAGACACTGTGTCTGAGATTTTTACCCTGGGAGGACAGTATATGACACTAAGAACCCAGGATAAACCCTATAAATTCCCATTCCCCACCTCCAACCCTGTCCTGAGAATGACCATGACAGGAAACCAGGTGCACAGTCTCCAACTAGCTGCTCCTACTGCAGGTTCTATTTCCCCTAAACTCAGGAGGAAGGTGTGCAGGGGTACGCATAGTGGTGGTCTGTCCTGTGTATGTTGTAGGAATCAGTTCAGTCAAATGTTGCAAATGGCACTCAGAGAGTGGGAGAACTCAAACTTTACTTTTACACTCATGAGCCCAGAGGTGATCAAATCCCAAATTCTTTGCCCCCACCCCCAGTTTCTCACAACATTTGTAGGCTATCTGGTGCCATAAAATTTCTAGTGTGTATGATAGAAGGCCATGTGCTAAGTTTCTAGTGGGAAGATGTTTACAGAAGCAGAATGCCACAAGGGGAAAAACTGTCTCTTCTCATGGGCCAAATCTTTTGCCTTGGGCCCAAAGCCTCAAAATGGGCTTTTATATTTCAAAGAGGAGTAGTTCAATTCCTAGAGTTAGTTGTTTACAATCCAAAATGTAGGGGCCTATGGTTAATTAGGTGTCCTGAAGAAGGGCTGACAGAAAGTGAAAGGGAATACACCATTTCCCCCAGGCAGGTTTTCTTACAACCAGGCCTGGTTTTGCCATCCATCACATTCCCCCACCCTTTGATGCCCTTTTAACTCTTTTAAGGGGCATCATCTCTGTCCATGTTCTCCAAGCTAAGCCTCTGGTAACTCTGGAGAATCATTTGGAATATGATGGCCTCTAAGCAGGAGGAGACGAATTGTGTCAGCATGTTAAGAATGCAGGGACCAAACAGGAGTTCCAGGAGTCACATAAGGAGGCATCCAGCCAGCAGTAGGAGTCAGAAGGTCCTGATATCACTCCAGATGCTCCAAGAGTTAGCTAATTCTTGTCTCTTTTTTGTAACCCGCTCTCAGTTGTTGAGCCATGTGCCTGATTATCCCTGACTGGTCTACAAAAGAACAGTATTCATTTAAAAAGAAGCAAAGTCCTCCCTTTTCAGCTGTTTCCAAATCTATTCCTCTTCAGTTTTGTAAAACTACTGATGCTAAGGAGTCTAATTGGTCTTGCATGGCCACTCGCTCTATGTCATCTGCCATGTCCCTGGATAATTGCTTATAGAAGCTAGTTGATGATATAATCCCTTCCAATTCAGTTTGTATTCCAGCCATGATTCCCAGATCAACCAGCAGTGGAATGAATCTGTCCTTTTTCTTCAGGTATGTGCTGCTAGAGTTACAAAGAGGGTTTGGTTGTTGGGAACTATTTCTGTTTGTGGGATGAGGAAAGCCAGGGTACAGGTCCCTTTCCATTTAGTTGTTAAGCATAAATAGGCATCTATTCTGCATACAAAGACAAGGCCTGGGTGAGAACCTTGTATTGGGCCATTTAAGATCATTAGCCCATTTGTCTTCAATAGATTGCATTGGTTGTTAGTCAGGCTTCCCACTGGGGTTGTTTTTCCCTTCTTACTGGTAATGCACATGGTAGTTTTGAGATAATACTATTCCATGTAGAATAGTTCCTGTTAAAGAAGGGTTTCGGAAAGAGCCTTTGCTAGTCAAACTTTTTAGGGTTGCTAGTGCGGCTAGTACTAGGAAGCTTCCAGGGGTAAGCAGAGCCAGGAGTCTTTTGCTAAATGGGAGTTTAGGTCATTGAGAAGGTGGTAGGTGAGTTTTGTTTAGGATCTGATATAGCTGAGGGTCTAAATCATGTGTCTTACTTGATATGAGTCTAGATAGGGGTCAATGGCCTGGTTCAGTTTCCCAACAGGTGAGGCCTGAAACCTTGGGGCAATCTTGGTCTGGAAATCTCCAATATTCTCAAATTGTTATATTTCCTGTTCAGTATATTCACCTACATTTGTGACAGGATTTTCTGCCAGGCAACATCTGCTTGGCATTTTCGGGTAAATATAGGTACAAGGGCATATTGGCAATTCTGTTATCCCTCTTATGTCTAGAGAATAAAGACTTGTGGGAATAGGAACAGTTGGGGGGACATATTATTCAGGAGGAAGTGCAGCATGGCATGTTGGTCCTGTTGCATAGGTTTGTCTCTCATGGATGCAAAAACCATAGGGGACTGCTTTAATACATGCATCACATCTGTTGTTTCAGGAGGGAGAAATGTATTTCTGACAGGTACATGGTGGGAAAGGGCTGTGACTTATTGCCCCAGGACTTAGTAAGACACAAATCATTACAAAAAGCAGCAGATTCCCCCTAGTAGGCTTACCACACTTAAGTCAAATATGGCTACAGCAACCCTCTGTACTCAATTCCAATCATCTGGGGCTGTTGCAGTCAGACCTATGGATAACAGCAAGACAATTAATGTCAGTCCTAGTTGAGCAGAGTGACATTAAGGGGAGATGGCCAGCATCTCCTTGAGGGATTCTTCCTGCCAAAGAGGATGTAAGCCACCTGAGAAATTAAAGTCTAGAGTGAGTAGTGAAGAACAAAAGACAAGGTCAGATAGTTTCAAAAGTTGGAGCCCCTGATGGGTCCAGTCCACACAGGAGCTGGAGCTAGACAACAAGAAAATGGTTCCCATAGCTTCTTTAAGGGTGTACATAAAAGGCAGGATAAGGTTTTGAGGGCTTCCTGATGTCTTTTTTTTTTTTTTTTTTTTTAATATTTTTTAGTTGTAGGTGGACACAATATCTTTATTGATTTATTTTTATGTGGTGCTGAGGATCGAACCCAGTGCCTCACGCATGCGAGGCAAGCGCTCTACCACTGAGCCACAACCCCAGCCCCTCCTGATGTCTTGAAGTCAGCAAGTTGATTGGCATCTTGGCAGGTTACACCCATCTCAGAGGGGCTGTGCAGCTCTAGCAGGTCAGCGCATCTCCAGTGCTGTGTGGGATCTTTGGCAGAACTGAGGGGGAAGTTCATCTGCATCAGGTGGGCTACCCCTGTGGGGGTGCCACAGGAGTTTCCAGTACCAGACCTATCTCCTCACTGGCTGCGATGCCAATAGTCCACATACAGCCCATGGATGGCTTTTTACATGACATCATAATCATTGCCCCGATTGAATTTCTCAAGCTTCCACAGTGGTTTGACCAGTCATCCTTCAGGTTTGTGACTGGAGCAGAGCTGTAATTTCCTCAGGTCTTCTTAGCTGGCAGGTTAATGTCTGGGGTGTGGCCTCTGGAGTGTCAGTCTGAGTGGGTTTCTGAGATTGGCTTCAGATGTCCAGGTGGTGGATTTCTCAGTAGCAACTGCCTTTTTAACTGGAGAGTCATATATCCATGGGCCTTATGGGGTCCCCACAGGTGGGTTGAAGTGGCTCCTTCTTCCAGTTTTTAATCCATAGTCTCTGGCTAGTATGAGTGCACTTGATGTCTGTGTGAGAGGGGAGCCCTCTCCTGAACATCTCTAGATTTCCGGTTAAGAGTCTTTTCTATGGCCTGGAGCTATTGAAACAGGCTAAGCTCATCTATCTGATGGGGATCTCCTCTTAGTTTATTATAGGTGGGGGGTCCTCCAAGACAGGATATCAAACAGGGAATACCCTGTGCTTCCAGGTGTACAGTGGAGCCAGAAGAGAGCTATAAGGAAGAGATCTACCCATGAAATCCCTATTTCCTGACAGAGTATAGCAAGGGTGGTCTTTAGCGTATAGTTCATACATTCAATTTTCCCTGAATCCTGTGATCAGTAAGTGGAACATAGCTTCCATTTGATTCCCAACATTAGAGTGTTGCTCCGGGTAATTTCCTGATTAAGGCAGGCCCATTGTCCCATTGTCTGACCTGAAGAACAGGGGCAGGCCATAAATGGGGATTATTTCTTTCGACAGAACTTTTTTTTACTTTCTTTACAGTCATGTTTTGTGGTTTCCAGAAGTTTTTCACCTGGTTGGTTAAATTTATTCCTAGGTGTTTTATTCTTTTTAAGTCTGGTGCAAATGGGATTCCTTTCTTAATTTCCATTCAGATTTGTTCATTGTTGAGAGAAGAGACCATTGATTTTTTGTGTTGATTGGGTCCTCTGCAAGTTTGCTGATTTCATGTGCTAGCTTTGGTAGTGTTTTGGTGTATTTTTTGGAATTTTCTGTATATAGGATAATATCATCTGCTAACAGAGGATTACATCTTGCTTTCTGATCTGCATTCCTCCTATTCTCCCTCTTGCCTACCTGCTCTGGCTAACAGACAGCACAGTGCTGAGGGGCAGTTGTTCGAGAGGGCATCCTTTTGTGGGTTTTTTTTGCTCTTCAGGGACAGTTTTTAGTTTTCCAACTTTTAGGCTCCTGTTTAGCCCAACTACAGGTTTTCCTAGTCACCCTTTGTAAGATTGAGGAAATTTCCTTTCTTCCTACTGTTTTGGGAGTTCTTAATCATGAGACATTAATTTCTTAAAGGCTTTGTTTTATTTTTTTAATATAGAAACTTTTGTTGTGTGTTTTATTATCACTGGTGCTGATTCCTAAATCAAGGCCCAGAATCACAGTCAATGGTGATGCTGGAGGAAGAACTGCTATCATTGTGGTATGGAGACCTTACCTTTTTTATTCATTGTGGCAGGTACCACTGTTATGCTGTTGACTTATTAACTGCACATATAAAAGGCCTGGGAATGATGGTGTGGCTAGGTAACTCTCACATGAGTTGGAGTCTTGTGTTAAATGTTTATTTGGCTTACAAACTGAAAAAAATGCTTCTGATCATTTATTAAAAAATTGGTAACTGCTCAGTTAGTTAAATAATGTGCAGCTGTTTGTTGGTAATAATAGAGGAAATTGTACAATTAATGTAAGGTACAAGTTGATAACTATTTCAAGACACATGTCAGAGGTCTGGGGTGTAGCTCAGGTGCAGAGTGTATGTTTAGCATGCAGGAGGCCCTGGGTTCCACTCCCAGCATCACACACACACACACACTAAACTCCCAGAAATCATAGATTCTCTTCCACTTCATGCACACAAAAAGGACACTTGCTACCTGTTAGTTTAAAGAAGATTAGAATGAGCATCTGTGAATGAGCACCTGGATCAGTGCTCCACTTGAGACAGCCATGTGGCCAGGTGCCCTAGAAGCCTTCTCTGGGTTTTCCCTAGCCTCTTTCATCACATAGAGGTTGTCAGTAGCCTGAAAATTGTCCATTCTTGTCTTCACTGCTCTATATAGTCTATAGTGAAAATGTGTTTCTTAGTGCTTTATTATTTTGTTTGGCTTGTTGTTGATATTACCATAAATGATTTCTCTACATACTCTTTTGCATCATTGCTGAGATTTACCTGCTCAATGACATGGAGCTAGACATTATTATTTTTCACTATTGTATGAACTTCCCTAGCATAACTGTTACATGCCTTATTTATCTCCAAGCATTGAATATAGAGGGTTTTTTAAATTTCCAAATAATACTGCTAAGAAGATGGTTGTAGGTTTGAGGGCAGCCCTAGCAACTCAGAGAGATCCTCAGCAATTGATCAAGAAGCTGTCTCAAAATTTAAAAGGACCAGGAATGTAGCTCTGTGATGAAGTGCCCCTAGATTCAACGCCCAGCACCCAAACAATAAAAATAAAACATAATCAACTTAGACCTGTATGGTATTTACTCTACTAAGGAAACTTCATCAGTCCCTTCCAACATTATGTGGCCAAAGAGAAATGAGACTGCACTGATTTGAATAATGCAGACTAGGCATATCACAGGCCTAGAATGATGAAGGGTTGCTGAGGACTAGGGGCAGTGGGGAGAGGGAGTGGTTATAGGTACCAGATTCAGGAAAATGTTCTGGAACTACATAGTGGTGATAACTGAAGAATTTTGGGAATGTACTTAATGCTAATAAATGGAACTTTTAAAAAATGATTGAAATCTTTAATTTAAAAGAAAGTTGTTTTACTGAAAATGTAAATATATGAAAGAAAAACAAGGCAAGAAGAAATGACAGGGGAGGGTAAGAGCAGCTCAGGGGTAGGAACAGGTGTAAGGAAGTACTCAGTAGGTGTTGCTGGTGAGGAGCCACCAGGAGCTGCTGGCCTGGAGCTGCCATTGCAGGTGTCTCCAGCTCCAGCTCTCTCTCAGGTGGTGGAGGTAATGGAAGTGGAGCAGGAGTCTCCATAAGCACCAGAGGTGGTCCTGTACCTACAAGAGGAGTAAAGGTCACCAATTATCCCTGTTCCTTCCAGGGGCAAAATACTTCCCATTGCCTTTCACAGAGCTCTATGCACAAACCCACCCAGTGGAAGCGTTCCCAGAACCCATGCAGACAATGACAGCTCTGCCTCTCATTGTTCCTGCCCCACCCATTTCTGGCAAATCCACTCTCCATGTCCAGCCCCATCCCATCCCCATATGTTTACCTCCCCCCACCCCAGACCTCTTCACCTTCAACCTCTTCCTCCCTGGGCTCTGGGTTTTCTATTAAGGCCAGGACCTGGTGGCTTTCATCCTCCATGTGGGGGCTGGTCACACTGACTTGGCTGTGGATATTACTAGGTGGATTTTGAAGCAAGTGCATATCAAGAAGTGAGGAGACCACCCTAGAGGGAAGGGGAGCAGTAGCAATAGAGGCCTGACCTTTTCTAACATGAGGTTGGTTTTCTTGGCTCCCCAATGTTCAGGCTGAGGCCCAGAGAAGTGTAGGGCCAATTCCAGGACTTATCTGCCATGTGACCCTGTCACCCTGGCCAGGTCTTACCTTCTCAATGTTAGGTCCAGCTCCTGTTGAGTGGAGGAACTCAAGATCATGGACATGAAAGAGGGATATTCATCATGGAAGGATGGCTCCAGGGTCTCCACCAGGCTCTCTAGTGAGTTTGCCTGGAACACATAAAATGCTGGTATCATCCACATCTGTAGCCATCTCTCCCTTCTAGGGTGGAACGTGGAGGAAACAGAATCAATGGCTAAAATGTGACCCACCAGAAATATCCAGGGATGGTGTTCAGTGTAAAATCCAAAGCCCTAAGGGGCTTGTCTCACAGCGGGACAGGAGAGCCACAGCAGAACAATGGCTAGCAGAGTTCAAAGTGGAATTGTTGAGGGAATAGTTAGGAACATTAGCAGCTTCAGGCCAGTTTGTTAGCTGACAAGAAGTGGTAGCTCTGTGCATTAGGAGCATTATCCCATGAGTTCTACCAGAACATTACCTTCTAGAGATGAGAAAATAGGCTCATCCCAGACAGGAGGGTCCTGAGGCGAGAATGCCCAGGACATCATTCTCTGTGGTGCTATTGAAATGGCTCCAAAAGGGAAGGAGGTTCAGGTCCCACAGCCCTGAAAGGCTGAATGGCTATGGGAACTAGCTTCACTTGAAAAGTGTTGAAGATCAGGGGGCTCCAGCTCTGGTTCTCAGAATTTGGGGTGTGTTCTTTGAGACAGCAAGTGACAGAGAAATAGATGGAGTGTCAAAAGGCCCCTGATAGATATTTTGGCTAAATGCAGTCCTACAAATCCTGATAATGTGTAAGACTTGGAGGGTATATGGAAAGACAGTCAGTCCTCTATTACTGAGTTATAATCAGCTGAACGGTAGAATGCAAAATCATCTGAGGAAGAGAAGTGAAAGAGTGTCAGTGTTGCTATTGCAATGTTGGCACTAATCTGGGGACAGTGAACTTGCATGAGGCCAAGGCCAAGGCTGGCAGAGAGGGTGGGGATGGATGAAGAGTTGGTGATCAGAATCCTTATGGTTCAATATTCTGCCCCTCAACCTTCCAGGCCTACAAGGAACATGGTGAGGGTGGTTTCTGGGCTCAGTGTCCCCCTGTTCTTCTCTAGGCCCTGGCTGTGGAGTCCCCTCTGCTCCCACACTCACCCTGAGCCCAAGCTCGTTCCCACTGGTGCTCAGCACCAGCTCTTCAACCACTGATTTGGATCTGAAGCCCTTGCTCCAGTTCTCCTCAATGAGAACCTGCAGAGAGCAAGAAAACAGAGAGTCTGATAGCTGGCAGGGAGCTCCAGGTCCTTCCTGGCCTCTGTTCAGGCTGTTTCTGTCCCTTGTGTCTTTCTTTTCCCAAATCTCCTATAGACCCTGTGTCCCAGAGTTCTAGCCTAGGAGGACAGGAGATGACACTGGGGGCCCAGAATGAACCCTGGAGACTCCCAATCCCCACCTTCAGCCCTGTCCTGGGGATGACTATGACAGGACACCTGGCTCACAATCTCCCACCATCTCCTCCTCAGCTCCTTGTACCCCAAACTCAGTACGAAGGCATTGCAGCATTACTCACAGTGGTGGATTCTCTTGGGTTCGGTTGGCCTGGGCTGTCAGGTTTGAGATTTGGTCATCTCTTGCCACATGGGCAGAGGTGCTGGGAGTGGAGTGCAACCAGCAGTCCATTCTTTGCAACAGGTTCTGCCTGTGGGGAATCCTGTGGCTGGGGCCTGGGGAAGGGGGCATGCAGCCAGTAAGGGAGCTCTGGCTGTGGGGCCTCCTAGAGCCTTGACCTTTAGGTAAGAAGCATAACATGATTTTTGGTCAAAGAAGGAGGCTGCTGCTAGAATGTGGGTGCCTGGTTACGGGGTTCCAAGTTCTGTTTGGATCTATCACCAAGGACAGGAGATCAGGGGGGTTCCTGACCCAACCCCTCCTCCAGATAAAATCAGATGTGCCTCTGGGCTACTGCTGACTCTCCTCCAGCCCCATGACATTTCCATATGTGTACCTAGCCATCCCCAACACTGTCTGCCACATTCCTTGACAGGATGGGGTGCAGCCAGAGTCCCAGCTCTGAGGAGACAGACCTGGGACTAGACCTAGCTCCTCCTCTGTCCTCTCATGTGACTTTGGACAAGTCATTGTATCTCTCAATCCTTCCCCAGTCTCCCCCAGCACAGTGGGATCATCGTAGTATCTGCTTCCTAGTGATGTCACCAGGCATATGTGAGACAGCACTTAGAAAACCGGCTGCCACATGTGTAACGCACAGAAGTAGAGATAAAATATCGGAACAGGTGGGATGTCATATAGAGTAGAGCTAAAAACAGGCCTAGCCTCCTGCCTTGTGACTTTGGAAATGCCATTTTCCTTCTCGGACTTCTTTCCCCACCTGCATGGTGAGAGGATTGAAATGCAATTAATGCAGCCATCCTCATTTCCCTAGGCCTTCCAGTTGCTTCCAATTGTCTTCAGATTCAGACCTATGTGCCCCAGCCAGGCCTGTGTGGTGGACCTCCTGCTTAGCAGCTCCCAGCTCACCTCACCCTCATTTGCACATCTGAGCAATCCCCTCCCTTTCAGTGTCACGTGGGTTTAGTGTCTACTTTGTGACCTCGAACATAACAGATGTTCATGTGGCATCACCTCCAAGATTAACTTGTGAAATGACTGTGGCTAACATCTTGCTCTCTCCTTTCTTGTTTCTCTCTTCTTCTTTTTGTGTTGTTTCCTTTTCCCTCTCTCCCTGGGATCTCTGGCTCTGGGGAAGCTGCTGCTGTCTTCTGTGGCTCCCTAAGGAGAGGCTCATGAGTCTTAGAACAGAGAAGGCAACAGATGACGAGAAATGAGGCCTTCTTTGTCCTAGTGAGTCCTGTCAGTAACCCTGTGACTCAGCTTGGAAGCAGATCTTGCCATAACAGCCTCAGCTAAGAATGTGGCCCCAGCCTCATGAAAGATATGGCAGAAGCCCTGGACGAGGCTTCCTGCATTTCTGATTCAAAAAAACTGTGAGACCACAAATGTTTGTTGTTACATCTGCTCCATTTGTGGTAATTTTTCAAATAGTGTTGGGTCACTGTACAGTCTGGCAGTCCCCAGAATCTGCCCCCAGCATGGTCCATCCCTCCCCTTCTCTCCTCCTGGGCTCCCTCCAGCCACACTGGCTATCCTCCTACCTCCTCTTTAGAAAACTCACTTCTGCCTTTGAATCTATCAATAGTTGATCCTCCCTCCTTATGTAGGGCTGAGACCCGCTTGGCACCAGCTCTAAGCATTAAGACACCTCAGATGGCCTTGTGTAGTGACTGCAGTGTTCACTCAGAGCCCCAGAGTTTGTTTTCATGTAACACTTGGTTTTTTCTTCCTGTTATATTACTCTAGTGCTTTGTCCCTCTATTCCTCCAGATTTGAATTCTCAGATGGTAGGGACTATATTGGTCTCTTGCTTTGCAGTTCCCAGGCCTAACTCAGCACATGGAACAAGGTAAGCATCTGAAGAATAATGATGGAATAAATGAGAGGATCTGGGAAGCTCTTGAAACAGGTTCCAATCACTGAGCAGCTCAGATAGTAGAGATGGATGCTGCTAATAGGAGGTGCAGTTCTGTGTGGTGGCAGGGGAATGGCCAAAGGCCCTCTGGTGGCTCTTCCTAGCTGCAGGTGCTCCAGCAGAGCACAGTGGGCTGTCTCCCTCTGGTGGCCAGTGCTCACCCTGCACCCATGGAGGAAAATCCACCACAGGAAACAGGGCTTTGCTGGAATGACTTCTAGTCCTCAGTTTATCAGGTACCTGGGTACAAAAAAAACAAAACAAAACAAAATACAGGCCCTGAAGGATCCAGGGATATTAGATGGACCTTTTCTGTCCTCTGCTGGCCACAATGGCCCAGGATTCCATTCCTTTTCACCACATCCAGGGCAAGGACTGCCTCTAGGTCCACATGAGACTCTGAGGCTCCAACAAAGTGGTCATTCTCCCCTTTAGAGAATGAATGGTTCAGAATCCCCCATTCTGCTGTATGCCACATCTTTCTATTTCCTGTCAATTCTGAAGGCCTTCTAGGTGACAGAAAGTTTTTTCCAAGGACCAGAGCAGTGTCACACCAGGGGAGAAAATATGTAGGAAAGAAAACAGGCTTTCTATCCTATATTCCTCCTCCAAGGGGGCTTGTCCTAGTCAAAGGTGCCCAGGCTGGTAGACATAGGGCCCCAGGTCATGTCCTCCCCTTACTTTCTTTAATGGGTTTGTATGTGTGTGTGTGTGCTGGGTATCAAACCCAGGGCCGCACTCATGCCAGGAAGCACTGTCCCACTGAGCTACATCCATCCAGAGCCACCCTCCTTGCTCTCTTTGGTATGGCCCAAAGTAAGCAGATACCTGGACACCTTAGGGACACCCCAACACCGAAATCCTGGCATTTCTCTGCCTTCCATGTTCTGCTGGTCATAGTACATGGAAATGGCCTACTCTTTTTCCATGAAAGAGCTGCCTCCCATCTCTTCCTCCTTTTTGGTGTCACCTCTTGGGGTCCACATTTTCTCTAATCCACACCCTGGTGCCCACATGTGGTGTCAGTGCGTGTACCAGTGTGTGTGTACCTGTTGGGATGTGAAGAGGAAATGGTCTCGCATGGCAAAGGTAGGCAGGGGTCCCCAGGATCTCGGGAGTTCTTCTTCCAAAGGAAATCTCTGGTAGCTGACTGAGTCCTGACCTAGGAAGTCAGGGCCCAGCCTTCTCCTATGAAGTCTATCCTTGTCTTGTGTGTTGGGCCAGTCTATAACTGTCACTAGGCCTTGGTTTCCCAAATGCCCAACTAAATGTTAGAGTAAAACTAACACACAGGCCTTTATGGTAGATGCTGCATAGTTCCCCAGCTAGTTAGGGTGGACAAGGTTGTACTTCAGGGTCTCATGTCACTGTCTTCCTAGGATGGATGCAGGCTCACCCTGCTTGGTGCTGCCTGTCCTTGTTTTCATAGCCTGCATATGCTGCAGTTGGCATGTGCATGGAAACAGTGCCACTCAGCACTTTCCCAAGGTTTCCATCATTCCTGAAGCATGAACCCTATTTCTCCCATCTCTCCACTGCCAGAAAATATAATCAGCCTCATTTAGCCACATGGATGTGGGGGAAGGCATGGATCCCCAAAGCAAATGTGAGATGCTCTGACTATTAGAAGTGGGCTTGAATGGGAGCCAGATGAAGGCACCAGATCCTCAGAAACATGATTGACATCCCCTCCCTGTATTTCCTGGTCAGAAAGGTATACGTATGTCCCAGAAGAGGGAAGGGTCTGGCTTGAGTTGACACAGAGATTCAAAGAGAAATTGGGGACAGAGAGAGAGTGAGTGAGTGTGTGTGTGTGGAGAGAGAGTGGGGAGAGGGAGAAAAAAAATCTTCTTTCTACTATGGATAAACTGGGGGCAGTACTCCATGCTGACCCAGACTGCGCCCATGCACTCACCTCACTGTCTTTCTGCTCCAGCTTCTCTGGAGCTGGTTTTCATGCCTGAGTCTGTCCCTGGCCCCAGATGCTACATTTCAGAGGGTTTGAGGGGGAAAGAGGACAGAATGCCGCACAGCTGTTGGTTCCATGAGAGCTTCTCCCCAAGTCCCCACATTCCTTCTGCTCATTTTTCATCAGCTTGAGCTGTAGTCACTCTTAGCTACAAGAGAGGTGAGGAATGACAAACTTTAGTTTGGCAAGTCGCTTGCCCTATAAACCAAGTCTTTGTTTTAAAGAAATGGACAAAGTCAAAACCTTGTGTTCAAGAACAGACTCTTTCCTTCCTAAACCCCAAGATTAAGGGGAGGAAGCAGAATCTTTTGGGGGTGCTGGGCAGTGCTTTGTTACCAAATCAGGCCTTTTATGCCTTCTCACAGTATGCCCATCCTAGAGACAAAGCATTTTGCAAAACCAAACTTATTCACAAGGCAGCCAAGTATGAAGGTGGGAGTCTCAAATCTCAAATCTGCCTCCCTAAGGCTAGGCTTCAGGGTAATTTATGGAATAAAGGATCAGGTGATAGTGATTGGAGGTGAAGCAATCAGTGTTCTGTGCATGCACAGTCTATATTGATGGCTCTTCATGAGCCATATTTTTGGAACAGGGTAGTGTCAGCATGATGTGAGAGTGTAGTTTTCAGCTTTCTGATATCAAAGTCCCTGTTAAACACTTTGAGGTCCAAATTAAGAGTCAATGATTTTGACAAAGGTGACCTTCACATCCCTGAAAAGTGACTAGACTCACATCAGAGATTATTAACATACTGTTAAGCTGCTAGACATCCAAAAGTAGTGATTTTTAAAGTGAACTAGAAGCCAGTAACTCAAAGTGAAGCTGTAAGGATTATTTGGGGATCTCTTGATTCCATGTCCACCACCATGCCCTCTCTTTTCTTGATGATTCTTCATTCCCAGAGAAAGGGGCAAAGTCTGGGCTGTATCCTAGGACATTTGTTGCAAAACCTGTCTTTATTTCCCTAGAAGAATGGCTAGAGCCTCTGTGTGGTCTTTTGTCTGCTATGCCCCAAAAGGAGCTAGGAGAAAATCCCCTCCTGCACTTATAGGGGGTAGGGGAGCAGAGGGTGGCAGAGGCCTTCATGGACACAGCATGTTCCTAGACTTGCTCAAAATGAAGTCTCTGTGATGAAAGAAGTAAAATGCTTTGACCCTAAGACATTCCTACACCCATGGTCAATATCACTAATGAAGATATTTCACACTGAATAAAACCATTCATGGTTTAGCCTTCACATGGTAATACTGATCATTTAAAAAGAATTGATGGGGGCTGGGGTTATGGCGCAGTGGTAGCGTGCTCGCCTAGCACGCGGGAGGCACTGGGTTCGATCCTCAGCACCACATAAAAATAAAATAAAGCTATTAAAAAAAAATAAAAAAAAAATAAATAAATAAAAAGAATTGATGGAAACTACTTTCAAAATAGTTTTCTATGCAGTGTTTGATCTAGGACACTTGAAAAGGCATAAATAGTGATTGCTAAGTCTAATACGTATATTGTAATGTAGACAAGATACCAAGTCATTTATGCCAAATATAATTGATAAAAATACTTTCATTAAATTAAAAATAACTGTGGATAAATTAAATTGTATACCATGTGATGTATTTTTATATTGTTTTATTTTTAAATTTTTGAGTTTTGGTATTGAAGTCAGGGGTGCTTTACCACTGAACCATATCCCAAGCCCTTTGTTTATGTTTTATTTATGAGGCAGCATCTCACTAAGTTGCCAGTGCTTGCTTCAAACTTGCAATCTTTCTGCCTTAGCCTCCTGAGTTGCTGGGATTATAGGTGTGTGCCATAGTGTTCAGCTAATTATTTTTAAATCATAGAATTAAAAATGTGTTATTGAAGTTTATTCTCAAAAATACTTCCTCAAGGGGCTGGGGTTGTGGCTCAGTGGTAGAGCACTTGCCTTGTACGTGTGAGGTACGGGGTTTGATCCTCAGCACCACATAGAATAAATAAAGATATTGTGTCCACATACAACTAAAAAAATATTTTAAAAATACTTCCTCAAAAAATTTTAAAATGTTGGCATAATTCTGATTTCATTGTATTGAGTACAGACTTAAAAATATTTTGAGAGATCAAAGGCTTTTGAGCAAGAACAGCAGGGTCCAAACAGGTAAAACTGATAGGGCCAAATTCCTTCTATATTTCTTGTGTGCCTATGTAAGTTAGTCCTACGATCAGGTTTTAAAGCAGATGTCTTCGTTAAGTCATGCCAAATCATCCCACAACGCCACATCATTCAGTGACATCATGCTGTATTTTGTGCCCACTTGTCATTGCTTGGCACTCAGGTTGGGGAGGCAGCTCTGTCCCCATGGGCATTCAGGAGTCCACAGTTCTTCCATCTCATGCTTTCACCAATCCCCACCCTGAGTCTCAACCCTGGTCTGCATTCCCCAGCAGGAGGGAAGGAGCATGGAGAAACTCTTATGGGAGGAATGTATGGGCCTGGTCTACAGGTGGCTCCTCTCAGTCCCACTTCTCTTCCGTTGGCCAGAATTGGTCATGTGACCACACATAACACAAGGAAGCTGGGCAGTGTAGTGTGTGTGTGTGACCACAGAAGGGAAGACTGGACATTCGTGGATAACTAGGGAACAGGGAAGAATTCACCTGTGCTAAGAACAGAGGGCTCATTCTGCAGTGTCCTTCAGTCTAAAGATGGAGATAGACATGGTGTGAGGATCCTGCATCCTATGAGGAAAGAATAAAGACAGTGTGCTCTAGGAGTCTAGGAGATTATCCTAGATTGGGAAGCTGCTTGCAGGTGACAATAATTGAGCTCCATTTTCACAGTAAACCAGATTTGAATGTTGTGGGGAGATGGCAGCAGGAAGCAAAGAAGCATATAATTTGTGTACAAGATATATTAAGAAATAGTAAATAGCTTTTTTTTTTTTTTTTTTTGGTACCAGTGATTAAACTCAGGGCACCCAGCCACTGTGCCACATACCCAACCCTTTTTATTTTTTAATTATGAGAAAGGGTCAATGCTAAGTTGCTTAGGGCTGTGCTAGGTTGCTGAGGCTGGCCTTGAACTTTGAATCCTCCTACCTCAGTCTCCAGAGTGGCTGTGATTATAGGCATGAGCCACCGAGCCCAGCTTAAATTCTATTATCAAAACACCGAAGGACATGGAGAAATGCTCATAATGAATTATCAGAATAACTGGGAATATCAGATGATGCAAATTTTGTAAAACTGTCTAAATTTAGTTGAACATCTAGAGCTGTGTGGGGTGAAAATTTTCAGATTCTCTAAAATGATTATAATATATATAATCACAAGCAAGAATGCTATCAATATGTTCTGGTGTGTTGTACTGTTCTTTATACCAGCCATAAGTACCTGTTGTGTATACCAGATATTCTCCACATTTTGTCACTCATGCCATGCTGTTCATGTGAGACAAAGACCTCATCTTTACTTTCTGCCCTACAATCCAGGTCCAGATTCTGGTGTTCCAAGAATACTCCTTGAAGCACTATACCTGGGAAAAGGCCCCTCTTGTTTATAATTTGAAATGACAAAACAGTGTTTTCCTCCAGATGAAACTACCAAAGCATTGATATTACAGAATTTGGATATGATGTAATACCAGGCCTCTGAAAAAGTCTAAGTGTGCCCTGTGCGGCTTTGGCTGACAATCACTAAGTGCCACAGCTCTCATGTCATTTTCTCATGTGGCCACCAGGAGACAGTATCTGACTGCTTGCTTCCCTGACACCATTACAGAAGTTTTGCAAGTTTTGTCCTCTACAAAACACGTTTAATAATGGTAGATAATTTGTTTAGTAAACATTCATTTGCTTTTACTCTTCACTATGATTTGGAAGCTGATGACAATTCCCTACATGAAACAAACATGAGGTCATACACTAGCTGGAAGAGGTATATGTGAACACAAAGACATGAAAAATGATGAATCCACCCCACATTTGTATTTGGATTTTCCTCCCTCCTCCTTCCATCGTGTACAAACATTCATGTAAAACATCTTGTCACAGTTAGATGTGATGTACCACATATCTCTTTAGTCCTATTATTCCTTTTGTGATGGGAATCTTGATTTGAAGTGGTCTGCTTCTCAAAGACAGAATGTAACTGAAATGATGAGGTCCTACTGCAGGTCATCGGCAAGAGGTCTCAGCCAACTTTGTCAAATTGTAAATCTCATGGTTAGCATGGTTGAGATCTGACACACAGTCTCTACTATCCCCAAGCTCTAAGTTTTCTTTTCCTTGGGTTACTTTCACTAAAAGTATTTATATCCTAAAAGAACATTAGATCAAAATAATGATATTGGTGATAAGCATTTGAGGGAGAGAGAAGGTTATGATTCTAATTACCTGCACACAACAATTTATCACTCCGCATTATATTATGATCCTTAGTGTCCCTCACCAGAGAGTGACCTCAACACAGAGTCTATGCCTTAGTTCCAATACTATCTCAAACAGCAGTTGCCAAATACTGATGAATGAAAACACTAACTTGAAACCCAAGGTCTGACAGGTTGGAGAATATTATTTGAATTTGGTTAGTTAAACTATTCTGTAGGATACTCTAATGGTGGATATATGTTTATCTTACATTTGTCCAAACCCATATAATATATAATACTAAGATTGAATCTTAGTGTAAACTAATTTATACTAGAGATAATGATTTGTCAATTCACCAATTGTAATGTATACATCAAATCTGGTGGGAGGTGTTGATAATGGAGGGGATTGTATATGTGTGGGGTAGTAGACGTGTGGGAAATCTGTCTTCTGCTCAGTTTTACTGTAAACCCAAAACTGTTCTAAGAAATAAAGTCTATTTTTTAAAAAGTCCTTATGAAGCAACAAAGTTTAAAAGAGAATAAAACACAGAAACATCATAAGGTAACTAAAATTAGAGTAACCAAATTATAATCATAAACAACAGAAGTTGCAAAAACATATTCTCAGACAGTGGACAAATCTGAAAGGAGAACCTCAATGCAGAGAAAAGATGTAACAGAGGAAACAATGTGAAAGGTTATAGATGCATAGTAGGGAGAAGCACAATAGTCCATTCATTTAGAGATAAATATGCATTACATACAAGGGTGTCATTCCTGGGAGAAGTTTACAATGAACGGAACAGAAGCCACATTGAGAAATACACTAGAGAACTTTCCTAAACTGGCTAAATCTAAACTATGCTTTTATCATTATTTTGATTTCCTCTATTACTGGGCTTATGTCTCTGTTCTCCTTCATAGCTGTAAGAGTGTGAGCAGTGCAATTTAGTATGAACTTTTTGAACATGCCAACCTTAGGTTAAAAACAACTCATTGGGAGATTGAGGTGTGGTTCAGTGACACAGCTCTAGTCTATCACATGCAAAGCCCTGGGCTGGATTCCTGGCATTGTCAAATAAATAATAAATAAATTTCATTGTACCTCATGTTTCTTTTGCTATGACAGAAATTATTTCCTTTATTTAAAAATATTTTGCCTTCTGTGAACTATTTCTGCCATTCACCTATTACCTATTTTGCTGTTAATGGTTTTGATTCGTTCTCAAAAACTGCTCTTTTGGTGACTTTGGAAGCTATGCAGGGAAGTGGGGTCGCAGTCAGAATTTTCCATGGAGGTGCTCAGGATGGAAATCAGTACCCCTAGGGTAGGTAAATGATTCTTTTTATATTTGAAAATGGTACTGCTTTGTTCTTGTAAAGGAGGCTCATTAAGCTTCCATGTTCAAACCTCCTAGTTCACCTTTTGGGAAAATGGGTAGCTATAACTCTGACATGATTTGAATACATAACCTTCTGATCTGAAGTCAGTTTGCTACCACTGAGCCACAAGATCATCGAACAAGAGAATTTCAATCCTTTAGTAATGGATCTTTCCTCCTGCACTTCCTGGTCGCTTCCTCATGTAATTTCTTTGCTTTTTCTATTAATGTTAAATCAAACAGAAAAGGACGGGAAGGGACGCCGTGGAAAGCCCAGTGGTGCAGAACTGAGGAGATGCTCCAGAGCACAGCCGGATGCCCAGGCGTCAGGGCGCCAGCGGCCACACTGCCTGTGGGACGCGGGCGCAGCGAGTTTCAGGCTGGACGCCAAGGCCAAGCAGGCATAGCGGGCTGGGCCTCTGCTCTGAGCAGATCCCCGGTTTGTGTCCTGCAGAGAGCTTGGAACCTGGGACTTCATCCCACTCTGACTGAAGCCAGATCACTTGGTGTGGGAAGCCACTTTGAAAGGTGCAACCAACCCAGTCAGTGCCAAGAAGCGAGGATTAGGAGAACCCTGGTGCTCCCATGAGCTTCCTGGTCCCACCAAAATTATGCAAGCAGTTAAAAACAACTGAGTGCACACTTAGGAAGTGACTTTGTAACTTAGCATTATTTATGCTAAGAATGTTTTGCGTTCTCACCCAACTCTGGCCCAGTTATAAAACTTAAACTCATTTTTGAAAATATAGACATTGAAAAGTGTAATAAAAATAACAAGCAGGAATCCTACCACCCACTGTACACATCTTGATGTATTTATTTCCAGATATCCTCCCCTCCAGATATGCACAAGTGTCCACCTATGGTTTGTGAGGCCCCTCCCCATTTTTAAATTTTTTATTTTTATTTTATTCTATTTTTTTCCATAAAGCACACTTACAGAAAAACAGCACCAAAAAATTAAAAAAGATCTTAATGGATTTTCACAAAATGAACACACACGCCTCCACCAGCCAGGTGAAGAAATACAACCTGCCAGACATTCCCAAAGCCTCAGGGTATGAATCCCAGCTGCCTTCCTCCACCAACAGAAACCATTTTCTTTAGGTAATCGTTTCCTTACTTTTCCTTATAGTTTTATCACCCACACGTGCATCTGTCAACACAATAATTTTATCTAATATAAATGGCATTTTTAATCTACTGAAGACTGCCCATCATCTCCTTTTCCCTAACATCCTTCCCTCCTATCCCTCCATGAAGTGCCCTTCTCAGTACATGGAGGTACAGTTTACCAACATGTCTTATTCCTGGTATGTTAATTTGGATCATTAAGTTAATATAGCATCTGATGAATTTCTCCAATGTAAAGCTACTCTTTCCCCTTTGTAATTAATAAATATCTTGGAGTAAATTCTGTCACACTATGCAAATATCCTGTTTCTTCTCAAACCTGCACCTACTGATTTTACCACCATTTGTCTTGACTGAAACAATTATGACTGTGGTATTTGCCTGGTGGTGATTTTCTATTTCTTTTTTTTCATCTACATTTATTATTATAATTCTATAATAAAAAGCTAGTTTTTTCTCTCATTTACTTATGTCTTATATATACAATTATTTATTTGCATCAATACAGGCTAATGGATATTGTTTAATTCATAGAATGTCATTCTTCCTATTGTTGCTGAAAGTGTTTTAGCTTTAGCCATCTTAAACTCCCTCAGGTTGGTTCACGTGTCCTTTTGACATGCCACTATCTGCCCCCCGCCTTTTAATAGCTTACTGTGCTTTAACAGCAAACTTAATAGGAACATCAAAGAAAACAGACAACATTTAAAACGTGTTTGCATGTAGCACACCTCAGAAAAATTTGGTGAGTGGATGGGATCTACTGTATGATAAAAATGCTACAGGCACCAAGTTAGTTGCCATCAATAAGAAGTTTACTTGCTTTACAAGATCCAAAATGGCTGGCATTGTCCAGAAAGCTTTACAGACTTATTTATAATTGTTATAAAGTTGAACTACTGAAACTGGTTCACTGAAACATTTTGACTTGCATTAATGCTTTATTTACATCCTCACATTTTTATTGAAAATTCACACAGAAATTAAAATGGGGAAATTGCCAATATCTGATTTCTACTACCTAGTTTTCCATTTAGGTATTTTTTGACCCTGTTGGGGGGAAGAAGTCTCATGTCCAGAACGACCAATGACAGAAGAATAGAACTTATTATGTTCGTGGGGGAAATGAAAAGTTTCCCATCATAGTAGATTCTTAAGTATGTTCTGCACATGTGCATGCTCTACCTTCATTTCTTTTGGCATGCTTATTACACTGGCACAATCAACACACAGGTCGGTGTCTTTAGAAAGACCAACAGGAAGGCTTCACTTGCCTCCTGCAAAACACCAATAGCTGCTCTCTAGAAGCACACATCTGTTTTGAAGTCCTGAGCAACTTCTTGCACCAGACAGTGGAAGGCCAGATTGTGAATCAGAAGTTCAGTGGACTTCTGGTAATGTTGAATTTCACTTCCTAGTACCAGGCCTGTAAGGATGAGGTTTCACCACCTTTCCATTAGATGGCGCACTTTTGCCAGTGGCTTTTGTACTCGGTTGCTTCCCTACATGCTTCACCAAGGGTTGATCTACTGGGAGTTCCCTTTATTCAATCCATGGAACAGAGACCTCCTTAACTACCCCTCTTTTTTGGCTAGATCTCAGAGAGGTGGTGAGGGCATTAGAGAGTGAGGCAGCACAGTGGTAGCTGAAAAAAATTCCACTATCCTCTTTATAACCCATGCTTAATGGCACAGGGTTCATTTTGTATTTTCCCTGTCCCAGCCCTAGAACCAACCACTTCTCCAACGATGCCTGTTTCTAGGCTGGGGTTGTGGCTCAGCGGTAGAGCGCTTGCCTAGCATGCGTGAGGCACTGGGTTTGATTCTCAGCACCACATATAAAGAATAAGTGAATAAAATAAAGATCCATCAACAACTAAAAAAATATTTTAAAAAAGACCCCTGTTTCTTCTTCCTGGATTATAGTGTATAGAATCCCAAATGTGGGTACTGGATGTGCACATTGAAATATGGTGTCATTCCATTTTTCTTGTTTGTGACTTCTCTAAGTGCAAAACCCAGCTCTCATTAGCTATCCTGGATATATATTATATTCTTATAAAGATGTAAATATGTGCATGCATGTTTATAAACATGTGTGTGCTGTATATGTTTCAGTTACTAATCCATATTCCTCTGAGACAACATTTACTTCAAAGATTATATGTATATAGTTGTTTTTGTTTTTAGCACTTGCCTTTAGTTTATAGTCAAAATAGTGTTTTATAAAATTATTTAGGTTAGTTCTTTTTCCTCCCCAAGCCCTTCACTCTTAGTTATGCCACTCATTTGTAATACAGTTAGCTTATTTGTTACTTTTATATTTCATTTTGTATTATCACACACACATAAATTGGTTTTAGTTATTTTCTTTAAATTTTTGGTAGTGAAACATTACCATAGTTCTGTGTCAGGGTTATACAAAAGAATATACTAAAAATGTATCACTCCTTCATCATGCCCATTACCCAGACCCAGTTCCTCTTTCCACCACTTCACCAAACACTCCTGTAGGTGACTACTCTTTTTCACTTTCTGATGGATTTTTCGTGAGTTCTTTTGCACAAAATGACAGATACATGTTTATATTCTTACATAATCCTTTATTACTAAGCACATAACTACCTGTCCACACTTAGTTTTGCTGGCTTGTTTGCCAGCTTGTCCTGGAAATCACTTCATATCAGCTCATTGAGATCTTCCTCACTTTTTTCACATCTACATAGTACTCCATGATGTGTATGCAACATAGCTTATTCAACTACTTCCCTATAGTTTTGTATAATGTTTTCAAGATTAATTCACATTGTCCTATACACTACCACTTCGGCCCCTTTTTTCTGAATAATATTTGATTGTTGGAAATAGCACATTTTATTGATTCTTTCACTAAATGACAGGCATTTGGGTTGTTTCCATTTGGGGATATTATGAATATTACATCTATTAACATTCCAGTATATTTAGACAATCCTAAAAAATGGATAAAAATTTCCCTGACATCTTTGACTCCTAAGTTGCAAATGGTGAAAATAAGAGAAACCCCATTAAAAAACACACACACATACATACACCAGAAGCTAAAGAGAAAGCAGTCCAATACTGCAAAAACTGAAATTATACAAGAACCAGGTTTTAGAGCAAGGATAAGACTGAAAATCAAGAATCAATAAGTGGGACGGTATCAAACTAAAAAGCTTCTTCACAGTAAAGAAAACAATAAAGAACGTGAGCAGAGAGCCTACAGAATGGGAGAAATTCTTTATCAAATGCACCTGAGATGGAGCATTAATCTCTAGGATATACAAAGAACTCAAAAAACTTAACACCAAAAAATATATATAACCCAATCAATAAATGAGCAAAGAAATTGAATAGGCACTTCAAGAAGAAGAAATATGAATTGTCAAAAAATATATGAAAAAACTGTTTAACATTTCTAGCAATTGGAGAAATGCAAATTAAACCACACTGAGATACTATCTTACTCCAGTCAAAATGGGAATTGCTGAGAATACAAGTAATAATAAAGGTTGGCAAGGATGTGGGGAAAAAGGTTCATTCATACATTGCTGATGGGACTGTGAATTGGTGTCACCACTCTGGAAAGCAGTAGTAATAATAAAGGTTGGCAAGGATGTGGGGAAAAAGGTTCATTCATACATTGCTGATGGGACTGTGAATTGGTGTCACCACTCTGGAAAGCAGTAGTAATAATAAAGGTTGGCAAGGATGTGGGGAAAAAGGTTCATTCATACATTGCTGATGGGACTGTGAATTGGTGTCACCACTCTGGAAAGCAGTAGTATGGAGATTCCTCTGAAAACTTGGAATGGAACCACCATTTGACCTAGTTATACTACTCCTTGGCTTACACCCAAAGGACTTAAAATCAGCATACCACAATGGTGCAGCCACATCAACGTTTATAGAAGCTCAATTGACAATAGTCAAACTATGAAACAGAACTAGGTGCCCTTTGACAGATTGGAAGAACACTATT
>PVHX01021084.1:0-29032 GCA_004024805.1 Geosciurus inauris | reverse complement strand
ATAACATTGCAAAAATAGTATGCACACACAGGAACTGAATTATTTAAACTGCCAGGCTTTAATGGCTTTTTGTGATTACTTCACAGTTTCTTCACCTGCACTGGAGAGATTATGAGCTATACACAAAAATCATTTTCTATTTATTGTATATTTCTTCCTTAAATAACTAAATGAAAATCAGATTATTATAAACAAAGGAGTCTATTCAAATATTACCATTATAATACAAATGTTCTCTTCTAAGTGATGATATTTATGGTGTTTGTAGAATGATATGTAGAAATACTCTTCATTATTTCAAAATTTAAATCTTTCACTCTTGTAATTTGTCTCTGTGACTATTTTAATTATTATTTTGCATGTACAGGGCACGTGTCAGTTTATTAAATGTTGTTGAATTTGTATCTAATAAAGACATTCAGCAATATAATAGCTTATGTATAAGAAATTATTTTCTACTTTCACTTTGTCATATTGCCATTTGAATACAGAGCACAGATATGAAAATTATTGGTGGCTTACATTTGTATGTTTATATCCCCAAAGATAAGTTTAGCTATTTTTGAAAATGTCTTCTAACTCCTAACTAAATATTAATATGTATGTATATAAAACTAAAAGTCTTTACAATGAAATTATGTGTACAATACTATAGATTTTAACTGTACATTCTGTAATACTGTAATATTTCCTAGTTAAATTCACATGAAATTCAGTCTATATGAACAAAATGTTTATAATATTTCATATAATATTTACATCTTAGTTTATTATTCCTATCATGAATTCCTTTCTTCCTTCTCTGTAATGAGCAGCAAAGTTGTTGGACATATCTTGTGCTTTATGGAACACACTATCTCAAATAATTGACTCATTTCTCCAATTTTCTGATTTAAGTTTTCTTCAACGCTTCCAGTGTCCACATAGTGCAACAATAAGGCATTCTAATAGGAAAGAAGAATGACACATGCCCAGGGTTATTCTTTAAGAAGTGTGAGAGGGGATCAAAAACCAGTGTCCCATATTTACAATTTCAGGAACTCAGGAAGCTGATGTTGGAGAGGATCACACATTTAAGGCCAATCTCAGCAATTTAGCAAGACCTGGTCTCTACATAAAAACTAGCAAGGGATGGGGATGTAGTTCAATGGTGGAGTGCTCTTGGGTTCAATGCCCAGTACTAGAAAAAAGAAAAAGAAGGAAGGAATAAAGGAAGGAAAGAAAGAAAGAGAGACTGTATAATTAATCATAGCTCCATTAGAGGAACAATTCTGTAGTTGAGGTTGCACATTTTCATCAATAGACTTAGAAAAGATAGTGCCATGATCAACCACTGTTAACTAGCTCAATCATAATACATATTCCATCAAGACTTCTCACGTTTCTCTTATATTCTCCTCCCTGTCATTCTTGTTTTCAAACATCACCTCTAAAATCCCTTGTCTTAACTGTCTTTGTCTCAGCTTCTGTGTACAGTAAAAACCTAGCCAGGCAGTGGAAGCCAGGTGGTGGACACATGGACAGTATTGTCACAGTGAAGAAGACTTTACCTGGGCTGGACTGGGGTGACCCAGTAATTATAGACTATTAATTGTAGGAACAAAAAATTAAGACTATGAAGATCATGTCAAAACTGCTTTTTTCAATTGCAAAATCCTATGAATATTCCCAATAAAAAGCACATAGCTTCTGAATCATTGTTTCTAAGAACAGCCACTTCTCCTGCCTAGTATACATGAAAATCATCACTTGAAATGCGTACCTTGCAATGCAGTGCTTATAGTTAGCAAGCTTTGCTTCCCTCTTATTAAAAACTGGTCATAACTTTGGTAAACTCAGTGTCTACTTTTTGGCAGCATCCTCATTGGAGGAATTTCAGAACATGACTAACATGCACAGATGATAATGAAGGACTTGCAAGAATAGATCTTAAGGGAGCTGGGGAGAAGAGAGTAGGCAAGAAAGATGACTGAAGACAGGAAAGGACATTGATATGGCATATCTCTCCTGTGTTTTAGAATTTAATTTCCTGTCCAGATAAAATGTGATGTGTTTACTATGCTGCAATGATGCTCCTTGAATATTGTCCATTTCTGGGAACTAAAGGAAACTAAAATAGATATTCCAAAACTGTTGCTAGAATTTTGAGGAAGGTTGAAAACTGTGGTAATTGATGAATTGATGCTTTAAGAAGCATAGTAGCCTGTTTATCAAAGACAAAAGAGAATCATAAAGTGTGAGTAACTGGTGACCACAAGAAGTGCTGTGCTGAATGCCTCATCAGGTCAGAGTTGGTAGAGGAGAAGCTGACACTGGTCTATGTTCTCTGAAGTGTTTCTATAAGAGGAAGAATCTGCTGCCAGCACTTAGCCATCATAAACAATGTGATTTGCTGCATAACAGGGGGCAATACTGTGGTAGGAAACTAGTATCTTGTCCTGATGGTATCTGTGCAAATAACTAAATATTCATGTTGTTTTTAGGGATAATGTAGATTAGAAGACAAGTAAGGATGTGTTTGCATAAAGCAAAACAATCACAGCTAGACTTGTACACTCCAAAAGTATCCAAAAAGTTAGTAAGGAATTTAAAAACTAAACAGGATAAATTAGGTGAGAATAGTAGCATCAATTATTGAAGGTTCCTAAAACTCTTATACAAACATTTGGAGCTACTAAAAATGTGAAATCAAAGGTCTCTGATAAACATTTGTAACTATATATGTTGGTAAGAACATCAATGTATACATTTGTTGGGGATGCCATAAAAAGTCGCACAGGCTGGGTAACTCAGAACAACATAATTTATTACTTCTTATTTCTGGGACCTGATTTCTATAATCAACTACTGGCAGGTTCATGCTTCTTCTGAATTTGTGATGGAGGAAATTTGTGATAGATAGATAGAAAAATATAGTCTGGGCTTTTCTCCTACCTCCTGTTGCTATGCAGTTGGCTATCTCCATTATCTCTTCACATAATGTTTGCTTTGTATGTGTAAAATGTCACCTTTTATTTTATTAAAAAAAAAACTCTCTCTTTTCCTGGCTCCTCAGTGGATTGAAACCAAAAAACAGATAGGCAGCTTCTCAGCAAGTGAGGTACTGGAACCCTTCAAAGAAAGCATAATTCCACAGGGTAGAAACTCTACTGCCTCAGACCCATACTGTTAGATGGTAGACACACAAACAATGTGAAAAAACAAGGGGATAAATTTTCTCAAAAAAACCAGGATACTCCTATAACAGAATTCATAAAAACCACAGTAGAAAAAATGTCAGAGAAGGAGTTTAGAATGTACATGGTTAAACTGATATGTGAAGTAAGGGATAGTATAAGAAATGAAATAAGAGAGAAAATTTGGAAGTTAAATATCACTTCAATAAAGAGGCAGAGGTTCTGAAAAAAAAAAGCAGAAATCCTCAAAATGAAGGAAATAGTAAATGAAATTAAAAATTCAATAGAAAGTGTCACCAACAGATTAGATTCGTTGGAAGACAGATCCTCAGGCAATGAATATATATATATATATATATATATGTGCTTGACAATAGAGTTGACCATAGAGAGAAAATGTTAAACTATGAGCAGATTATGGGATAACATGAAAATTCCAAATTTAAGATTTATCTAGATAGAGGAAAGCACAAAGATATAAACAAAGGAATGCACAATCTTTGCAATAAAATAATATCAAAACAATTTCCCAAACCTAAAGAATAAAATGGAAAATCAAATACTAGAGGCTTATGGAAACTCAAATATACAAAATTAAAACAGACCCAACTCAAAGCACATTATAATGAAAGTTCCTAACATTTAAATATAAGGATTGAATTTTAAAGGCTTCAAGAGAAAAATATCAGATTAAATATAGGGGGAAATCAACTCAGATCTCAGCAAATTTTTCAACCCAGACTCTCAAAGCTAGGAGGTCCTGAAACAATTTACCAAGCTCTGAAAGAAAATGGATGCCAAACAAGAATTCTATATCCAGCAAAATTAAACTTCAGATTTGAAGATGAAATATAAACCTTTCATGATAAACAAAAGTTAAACTAATTTCCAACTAGAAAGCCTGAGGTACAGAACATTCTCAACAAAATATTCTGTGAAGATAAAATGAAAAAAAAAAGCAAAAACTAGTAATAGGAGGAACTAAACTAAAGGAATAATCAATCAAAGGATAAATTAAACCATATTAAAAACTAGAAATTAACTCAAATATCTAGGAATTCAAACCATATCTGAATAATAACCTTGAACATTAATGACCAAAACTCATCAATCAAAAGACACAGACTGGCAGATTAAATTAAAAAGCAAGGCCCAACAATATGCTGTCTCCAAGAGACTGATCCCATAGGCAAAGACATCCATAGACCAAAGGTGAAAGGAAGGGAAAAAACACAGCAGTCACATGGACTGTGTAAACAAGCAAGCGTTTCTATCCTCAGGTAAAGTGGACTTTAAGCCAACATTAATCAGAGGGGACAAAGAAGGCTATTTCATACTGCTTAAGGGCATTATACATAAAGAAGACATAGCAGTTGGAAATATTTATGCCCCAAATAATGGATCATCTACGCACATTAAAAAAAAAACAAAAAACAAAAAACAAAAAAACCTTCCCAATTTCAAGAATCAAATAGACCACAACACGATAATACTAGGTAATACTAGGAAACTTTAACATGCTCCTGTCACCACTGGCTAGATCCTCCAAGCAAAAACTAAAGAAGCTATAGACATAAAGAATAAAATTAATAACTTAGACTTAACAGACATATATAGAATATTTCATCCATCGATGTCTAAATACACTGTCTTCTCAGCAGCACACAGATCCTTCTCTAATGTAGAACATGTTATATAAGATATCATATAATTTGATATATAATTATAATATTACCTTAATGTATTTTTAGCATCTGTAGTGTTATTTTGATAGTTCCCTTTCCATTGATATTAATTTTTGTGTTCTTGCCTTTTTCTTGATTAGGCTTGTTTATATTTTATCAAATTTCAGCTCTATTATTTCCTATTTTATGTTTCTCCTCCTACTCTTATTTTTTCCTTCCTACTATATCATTTGAAAATAATCTGATTATTATTCAAGCTTCTTTTTGATACAATTACTTTCAATTATACATATTCATCTGAGTACTGTTCCATCCAGAAATCCTGATATTTTAACCTTTTATTATCACTTAGTTCAAAGCACTTTTTATCTAATTTTCTTGTGCTTTCTTCCTTGACTCCTGAGATATTTGTAAGTATGCCATTTAATTTTGAAATAGTTGACATGTTGGGGTGGGGTTCTATATATCTTAAGGTGATTGATTTCTAATATAATAAATCATATAGAAAACACAGCTTACATGATTTCAAATTAAAAAAAATAATGGAAATGCCTTTTTATTGATTGTATTGATTACATACATGTCAAAACTGATCAAATTCCATACATGAAATATGTGCATTTTATTACAATTTAGTTTTACCTCAAAAAATCTATGGTAAAAAAATCCTCATGAAGCAGATCTATCACATTAGGAACCACAATAATGACCTCATTATAACTAGATCATGTACAAAGACTACCCTCAAATAAGAATGTATTTACAAGTATTGATGGTTGGAATTTCATCATCTTTTTGGGGTGCAAACAATTCAACATGTAACACCCAACAATCATGAAATAAATGTGGAATGTACAAATTTTCTTCAGCTAAACAAAGATGAGGAAAGGGAAGAATACCAAAAGGAAGAGTGAAATTAAGAAGGAAGGAAAGGAAAAGAAGAAGGAAGGGAGAAAGAGACAGTGAAGGAAGATGCAAACACTGAAACTTCTGGAAAGAGTGAAAAATGCTATCTGAGCATTAGTCCTGCCAGATACTAAGCCTGGCTAGGAGGAGTCTTGCTGAGAGGATGCTTCTCCACCTAAGATAACACACTTACAGAAATGCTGGGGTTAGAAGAAAATATTAAAATGACATCATGAGAGTGAGACCAGTGGAACTTGAAATGTGTAAAATACTTAGGAAAATGAAACCAATTTTTCATTAAAGAAATTCTAATGAAAATTATGAATTCATAAAAAGAGATTTAAGTAACATATAATGTGTTTACAGTACATGGTCCATATTTGAATTGTGATTTTTTAAAAGAAAAGTTATTATAAAGGCATTTATATGACAATAGGGAAATAATGAGATATTTGATCATTTTAAGAAATTATTGTTAATTGCATATGTGTAATGATTTTGTGTGTTTATGTTCAGAGATAGTCCTTATATTTTATAGGTAAGTACTAAGATATTTATAATAAAGGTGGTATCATGTTGAAATTTCCTTAAAAACAATGTATAAGTAAATGGGGGTATTCGATGCATTATAGGTGAAATATTATTACCATCAATTGATAATTTTAACAACTAAACTCTGTGCTCAACTAAAATCAAGTGTTCCTTGAAGCCAATGAGTTTTGTATTCTTTCCTGTATGGTTTCTGAGGTCTCTATTTGAATTGATTTGTGGTCAGAGATTTCCTTAAAGTCCTTGATAAAATAAGTTCCCCAGACTTTGTCTAAAGACATTGTATTCATTTGGGGGCACACCTTCAATGCCCCTCAGAGAGCTTACAATACTGCCTTAGCCTCGGATTTCTGCTTAGGCCTCAAGGGCAGCCAGAAGTGAGTAAGGCCTTTGCAGATTACCCTGGGCATGCACAGGCCTCTGCATATATATATGACATTTTAGAGTTTCCAGAATTTCCAGAATCATATCTGTCAAAACTTTAAAAAACTACCCTATATAATCCACAGGTTTTCCTTGTGAATATTTGGGTCCACTCTTGTTTGCCCCAACTGTAGTCCTGGATTTAGGTAATGGTGGCATTCAGCTACGTGTTCACTGAAAGATTGACAAATTTCCTGGGAAAAATGTATCATGATGAGCAAGCTCTGAGTCAGGACAAATTAAGATGGTCCCTGGGAGTAGAACTTTCCAGGAAACTTCCAGACATGTTAGATAATGACTATTCTCAGCAAATATTTTACAAAGTCCCAAAACCCATATTGTACCCTCCAGTATCTTCCAACCTTTGAGTTTTCACTAGATGTGTGTCAAAGCTGTGGGGTTTCTAGGTTACAACAGAATGGATGAGAGGTTGATGAGAATAGGGTAAACCAACATGCAAGAAGGAACTGCTCAGTTACTAAAGTATTTTCTAGGACAGGTCTTTTGAATAATTTGATGTAAAATCTTCCCATTTGTGACTATCTTTTCTTCAATATTTTAATATTTATGATATCCTTAAAATATTATTTTTCCAATAAGTTAAAATTCTGTATATATATATATATATATATATATATATATATATATATATATGTATACATACATATTTTTAACAGAGAGAACTAATGAGAGCAAAAACAAAGTCTGCTGGGAGAGGTGTAAGAACTGGGCCCTCTGGGAAACGGTGAATGTGTGGGATCAGGTCGTGCAGAAAGTCTGGGCTGAATAAATGAGGCAGCTCAATTAATTATTCTCTGTGGTCAACTAAAATCAAGTGTCCCTTAAAGTCAAGGTTTTGGGGGAGTTCTGAATTTTCTGCGCTATAAGGTATTATGTAGAAATAAGGGACTGCAGCATGGAATGGCATTTTTGAAAGGCATTGGATAGCTGTAGAAAGAGAACGAGAATCTGGAATTTTTATATTCTTACATGAAGGCTTTCTAAAGTCTCGGAGCTACCAAGGACAGTTCTTAAAGAATGTATGTGTTGTTGTAGCCACATGCCTGTTTATTACAAAAAATTAAGTGTAAGAATATACGTTGAAGTCTCATTCTTGTTAAAGCAGTGATGTGAAAACAGGAGTACATAAGAAATACTTTCTGTAATTGTGGAGATACGAATAAACCTCAGAATATAGACTTTATTCTGAATCTCCAACACCTCGCCCTGAAATATTCTTGACAACCAAATCTCTTCAACCTTACCTAAGAAAACTACTTCTATTCTGTGCTTGAATAGATACTATCACTTCATTGAAAGAAGGATATTAGTACTTTTCATATGGTTCACACAATCTATCGTTACTCCCCATACGCAACCAGCGTCAGATACAGTTGTAACTGCAGTGTGAGTGACATGTTCAACATCAAAGGATAAGCATTAGACACAACTCAAGTGGAAAAGATTGCTCATTTGTTTTTTCAATATATGTGCAAGAATGGATTATAGGGTAAAATATAGAAAGATATGATTTTTACTAGACTGAAAATCATACTTATATATGTAGTCACCAATAATATGGTGATTGTCTGACTTTTTTTTCTAGTTCTTTACCTTAGTTTTTACCAAAATATCGACTCAAAGTGGTTGAGAAAGTATAACATTACATGCCAATTTTATTTATTGGGTTTCCTATTAGAATATATTATATATATTTTCGGTACTAGGGATTGAACTCAGGGGTACTTGACCACTGAGCCACATCCCCAGCCCTATTTTGTGTTTTATGTAGAGACAGGGTCTCACTGAGTTGCTTAGCGCCTCGCCGTTGCTGAGGCTGGCTTTGAACTTGCGATTCTCTTGTCTCAGCCTCCCTAAGTGCTGGGATTACAGGCTTGCGCCACCACGCCCGGCTTCTATTAGAATTTTTAAAGCAAAGTGTTCCTTGGAATCTTTCATCCATCCAAGGACTGTGTCACTTGATAGATTCCAAAGTACATTCTTTTCATAAAAAACTTGTGAAATATGTTGGTGAAGGTTATAATATGGTTAGGTTACTCTTTGATGGTCTGGAATTACAATAGGAAGAATTATATTTGATGTGAACACCCTAGTTTTTATGAGAAGACCGAGAGCAAAAGTTGTAAGTAATGTATATACAGTGTTGTGAATCAGTTAAAAATAAATTTAAAAAAACATGAGAAAAAATTGGATATGTTTTGTTCAGTATATTTTTATAGTACCTAACATAGTATGGTGTCTTCAGTAACTAAAATATGTGGACATAGTGAGATATGTATAACTGTGGCTGTTCCAATACCTTCAATCAATATAATAATCTAATTAGATCGGAGTCTTAACATATCCATAAATTTTTTATGAAGAAAGGGGACCAAAGTAACCTTCCAATAGACTCTACATTCCTGTCATTGTTTCTACTTGATTTCTCAAACAGAATGTGGCTAATTCACAAGGAAAATGAGCTCTAATGATTTGGGGGCAGTGACTCTTATCTTGTATTTATTTTAAGGGGTGGGGAATACCAAGCTGGTTTAGCAATTAGAATGGAGTTTTATGAAATTTAGAAGATATAGGACTATGGAAAAAGCATCTGTGATTTTTCTGTTTAAAACCCTTGACTTTTTACTAGTTATTAAACACAAAGATAGAATGCTATAATTGAGTAAATCCATATACTATTTCTCTTGGCCCCAAAATTAATGGATACTTTGGTAGAAAAAACAGTATTAAAAACATTTAAATTTCTATTTATTTCTAAAATAATATACCTGCTCTATGATAGGGAATCTGAATCAATGAGTTCCATTCTCCATGGAGAATTTTTTTTTTTTTTTTTTTTTTGTACTGGGGATTCAACTCAGGAGCACTCGACCACTGAGCCACATCCCCAGCCCTATTTTGCATTTTATGTAGAGACAGGGTCTCACTGAGTTGCTTAGCGCCTCGCCCCTGCTGAGGCTGGCTTTGAACTCGTGATTCTCCTGTCTCAGCCTCCCAAAGTGCTGGGATTACAAGCGTGAGCCACCATGCCCGGCTCTCCATGGAGAATTCTTGAGACTTCATTTCAAAATAAGACTTTGAGAGTTTATCTCTGTTAAATAATTTCTGCTTAGCATGTATAAAATCTTGAGTTAAATTCCCAACACCAAAAAAGTTAAATAAAATAAGCATTTACTTTTAACTCTAAACATTTCTTAGCAAAAAAAAAAAAACAAATAACAACAGATTTTGAATAAATTTAACCATGTGATTACAGAAAAATGTAGCTATTGTCCAGATGTAAACATTTTATGCTTTGAATCAGTACAACACTTGTTACATAATGTGTAGTTTTAGAGCTAATACATGTCTATTTTCTGTTACACAATGTGTAGTTTTATAGCTAGTACATGTCTATTTTTCCCTCATAATATAAAAGCAAATGAAACCCAAGGAAAGGTTTTCCTTCCAAAACCTTTCAAGAAAATACAGTTCCTTGTCTGAGCACAGGGTTACATGATTGCATGAATTTTCGATTACTGCTAAGGCAAATTATCACAAACCATGTCTTCGTGTCACAATGTTTTGGTGTAACACATATTTACTTGTAATCCTGCATGTTAGAAATCTGGGCTTACTCTATTATTTTGTTTCTTGACTCAGAAGGCTAAAATCCAGGTGTTAGATCACACAGACTTATATCTGTAGCCCACAGGAAAGAGTTTGCTTCTAAGATGGTTCCATTTACTGGGAAGTTCAGTCTCTTGTGGTGGAAGAGCCGAAGTTCCCATCTCCTTGCTGGCTGCCACTCTTGAGCTTCTCTCAAGGCTTAAGGTTGCCTGAGCTCTTCTTTACATGGCTTTTCCTCTGGTTCAATCCAGTGACAGTATCCAAAACCCTTCAGAACTGATTTCAGCAAGAGAAAATTCTTTGTTTCCTTGTAAATCATTATGGTTATAATGGGTTTATGCAGATAATCCAGGATAATCGAATTTTCTTAAATTTCATAATCTAAATTTCCCCTGCAAAGTCCCTTTGGCCATGCAATTTTATATATTCGCAGTTTTCATGGTTTAGGGCATGGATATCTTTGGTGGTAGGTTGAGCAAAAAGGTTTGATCTGCCTATCTAAAAATAAGATATGGCCAATGTTGCAAATCTAGAGATGTGTAAAGAAAGTTTCAGTATGCCAAGTTTTGAAGATCTGAGCTGTGTCAATAACTTGATTATTCTCCCTGTATACTTACTCTGGCTAAGATACTACATCTCCCTTAATAGAGATCTACCTGCTTATATTATCTGTTGACCCATCATTGAGGCTGATTTGTGTGTTTTTGTAAAAGGAATCTCAAAAGGGCAATGAAAAAAATTTTAAAAAAGCAATGGATTACCACACATTTTGGCTTCACCCTGTGAAGGCTTTAGAAAACAGTGGAAAAATAAACTTTCCAAGGATCATAAATTTTACATTTATTTGACATTTTTATTAAGAATAATTGATGTTATAAAACAGATTTAGGCTAGTTTTTGGCAGTGGTTAATATTTTTAGATGACCTCGTCCTACAGAAAATGAATTTGGAGACACAATAATAAAAATATTGGTGAAAATTTTTGTCTACTGACTTATTAAAGATAGATAGTGTGAACTAAGTATGTGTCCTTTATTCATCAAAAGCCTCTCATGGTAAAACTAGGATAGTGTTCAGTCAGTTGGAGATTCTATTTCTATCAGCTTAACTCATTTTGTCTCATAGTCCCAGATGTGAGACACATAAAATCAAATATTGTATACAATATATAATTATAGTATATAATTGTATATATTATAATTATATAATGATAGTATTATATAACATTACATAATAGTAATATAAATTCATAATAATTAATATTAATTGATAAGCTCTAGATTTTGATTCACAACCTATTTTATTGCACCTTGGTCAGTTTTGCTGAAATATTCACAGAATTGTTAACATGGGACTTAATGTGTTAATACTTTCTTAATACATTTATATTAAAAATTGGTCAGAATAAGAAGAGTAGAGGGTGTGTCTATGTTTTAGTACACGTGTATTCCTTCACCAAGCCTAACACAGTTTTAACCAGGTACAAGACCATAACATGCTAAAGAGAAAGATCACATATAATGGTGACATACTCTGAGGGTTCAGATCAGATGCTAGCAAAATTAAATATATTGGACTCTTTATACCATGGAAATATTAACATTTTTAATCTAGCTAGGAGACACCCTTAATATACATTTAGAATTGCTTTTTTGTCATGCAATAAAAGCATACTTGAGAAAATTATTAGAAAGGTATCTCTATTTGTGTACTATAAGAATGTGTTATATTCTGCCATGTCAATAATCACTATAATTTTTCCAATCTAAAAATTCACTTTATAACATTTTTAAAAAGAAATCCTAGATAATAATGATAGCTAAATACTTACATAATTCTCTGTATTGCTAGCTATTCCCTATATTGTGACAACTGTTTGTTTATAAAATTAGGATGTTCTACTAGATACTTATGCATGATGTCAGTTTGAAACAAGTAACTTTCCATTTGAGTTCTTTCCTGCAAAATGTGGTATATGATCTGTACCAAAAACAAAGCATGGAATTTTTTTTTCCCTATAGCCATGGAAAAGATTCAGAAATAAAGAGTAGCATTTGGTAATCATCTTTCATTATTATATTTCATCAGCTTCCCACAGATACTTTGTTTTCTGGTTAATAAAGAAATTGACTTCCTAGGCTAGGGTGTGGATCAATGGTTGAGAGCTTGCCTCACATATGTGAGTCCCTGGATTTGATCCCCAGCAACACACACACAAACACACACACACACACAAACACAACAAAAAAACTCACAAGTAAAATTTGGAGACATCACACTACTATTAGGTGCTGAAATATGCAGTTATTTATTTATTTATAAAACTTTTCTTGGTAAATAGCTAAATAATAGAAGAAAATCACAAATAAAATCACAAAATATAAAATTGAACAATATTTGATTATAAAAGTATCCACATTTAAGCACATCATAGTTAGGAAAGTTGAAAGGCAGTTAAGGACAAAAATCTTTAAAAAAAAAATCACAGGTATCAAAATGGAAGGAAGACAATGGTGGAGGGGGCTGAGGGATCAATGAGGGTGCAGAAATGATCAAAGTATATTATATGCATGTGAATTTTCTGTAATTAAATAATTATTCTGTATAATAAGTATGCTCTAATAAAAAAGATAGAGAAAAATAGAAATTCATAGAAAAAAAGACATGTTTAAAAAAATTCAACAAAATGACAGATCACTACCATCTAGCAGGTTCAACAGACCAGAAGACAATGGAATGTTTTTAAAGAGGTAAAATAATAAATATAAATTGTTACTCAAAAATTCTAAGTAAAGAGCAAATATCTTTCTAATGTGAACGTAAAACAGAGCTTTTTACAAAAAAAGCAATGAGAACAAATTTTACTTGCAAAGTTTTTTTGTGTAGCTAAAGGAACTTCTTAACATCAAATAGAAATAATTCAAGAAAGAAGTAGACATGTGCTGGAAAGAATCATAAAAATTTAGTATGTGGGAAATATAAATTTTAAATATATGTTCTTACAATTAAAACAGTAATTGACTGAGATTTCCATTTAGCCCACACTTTGGAAGCTGCCTAAATCCAGATCATACCACATGCTCTTCAAAGGTTATGATCAATGATTAATACAACAAAATCTCATTAATAACATACTTTCAGCAATACTCATAAATAGTGCAATGGTAACTGTTATTAGAAGCATCATTTTCTAATGATAAATTCTTTTTAAAAACTCATTTGTATCATTATTTTAAGTGGACACTATACCTTTATTTATCTGTTTGTTTATTTATTTATTTATTTTTAGGTGGTGCTAAGAATCAAACCCAGTGCCTCACATGTACTAGGCAAGTGCTCTACCTGAGTTCCACCCCAAGCCCTAATGATGCATTCTTCTTTATTCCATTCCAAGCCTGTATAGAAGCAAGTGGATGCAAAAATTTCTCAGCAAATAAAATAGTCCAAGTGTGAACCAAAAACCCAGAAATAGAAATTCACTCAACTACAAAATAACTTAAAAACATGCCAGTAGATCAGAACTCTGAAAACAAAAATGAAGTGATATTATGGATGGGAAACAGAAAATCAATGTTAAAAAAAACAACTTACGGAAAGAAAGTTGAAAGTGAAAAAAAAAGAAAGGAAAGAAGTTCTTTGAAAAATGACACAGGAAGCAGAATTTTTTAAAAGAAGGAAAGACTTCCAGATGCTATAAAGTTAAGGGGAAAACATTCCAAACTACCAAGCTTCTTGCCGTTTATTAAAATGAGTTTAAACCTTATGTCCACATAAAAAACCTGTACTTGGATGTTTATAGCAGATTTATTCAGAGTTGACAAAACTTGGAAGCACTCAAGATGAGCAGTAGTAGGTGAGGATAAGTAAACTGGCATATCTAGACCACTGGATTTTTATTCAGTGCTAAAACCAACACGTTAAGTCAATAAAAGACCTGGAGGAATCTCAAATGCATATTATTAAGTTAAAAACAAAAGCCAAAAAATAAAATATCTAAAATTTTTAAAAAATCAAATCTCCATCTTACAAAACCAAGAAAGCTGAGTATTATAAGCCTAAAGTAATCAGAAGAAAGAAAATAATAAAATTAGGTCAGAAAGAAATTAAATTATAAGCAAAATAGCAGAAAAATCAGTGAGAGCAAAGACTGATTCTTTGAAAAAATCAGTAAAATTGATAAACTGACCTTTAGCTTAATGGAGAAATAAGAGAGAAGATACAAAACACTGATATCAGAAATGAATGTGTGGTCATCATTTTAGACATTGAATGTATAATACATTAATACTAGAAACAAGTGTATTTTCTCAAATTAGATATTTTAGGAGAAAAGAAACAATCCTTTAAAAACAAATTCCTGAAACTCACAGTACGAGAGTTTGATAACCTGAATATCCCTTTACCTGCTAATGACAATGAGACAGTAATGAACAGCCTCTCAGGACAGAAAGCTCTAGGTAAAGATATTCGCACTAGTGAATTATACCAAATGTTTAGGTAAGAAATGACAGAAAAACTCTCTTCAATGTCTTCCAGAAAACAGATGTAGAAGGATCAACTTATTATTAGTGTTAATCTAATACTGAAATCAAATAAAAACATTAAAAGAATGAAAAATTACAGATGAATATTTTTCATTACCATAGATGGAAAAACACTAAAGAAATTTTAGAAAACTCAATAATGTATAAAATAAAGAACATGCCATGAGCTATCTTTAAGAAACAATCATAATAATTACCAAACCAACAAAACTAGAAAGTGAAAATCATGTAAGCCTATCAGTGTTGCTAAAACAGCTTTTGAATTATCCAACACTAACTCCTGATTAACTTGGGAGAGAGGGAAGTTCTTCAACTTGATAAAGAATGTCTTAAAATATTTTACAGCTAAAAACAGGCTTCATGGTAAAACACTAGAGGCTTTCTACATGAGTGGAATGCAGAAGAAGAGCATCCTTTTACCATTCCTAATCAACATAACTCTGGAAGTTCTAGATAAGACAAAGGAACAAGAAAGGGAATGCAGATGTACAGATTGCCAAACATGAAACTATGCCCTTGCTACTTGTTGATGACATGATTGCCAGAGACTGAATTCTAAAGAACAAGAATCTTCAGAACAAATAAAGGAATGCAAGAAAGATAGCATATGGAATTATAAAATAAATATTACTAAGTTCATGATGATATAACATAGTTTGATTAAATACATAAATGGGGGCTATGGACAAAATTCCCACATTGAAGAATTTCACATAATTTATATTGACAGTACTCCCTCAAAGAGTTTGTTATCAATCTCCTACATCTGTAATGTAGACTACCCAGGTTGACTTCATTCCAAACAGTTCAATGTGAACAGAGAAATAGCAGAGTAACACATGTGAAGAAATCTGATAAGTGCTTCCTTGTCATCAAGGAGGGCCATGTTAGCTGCTGTAGGTCATGATAGTGATATGTTTATTGATACAATCAAAATGGCAGTCCATCTCTGTTGTCTTCCGCCTCAAACACAGATAATGAGAAAAGCACCAAAAAATTCCCTTTTGAGAAATATTAAATGAAATAACTGAGGAATTCTCCTCAAAACAGTCATGAAAAACAAGGAGTGTCTGAGGAAATGTCACAGTCAAGAGTAGCGTAGGATTAGAACAAGATGACTAAATGTAATGTGGAATCCTGAGTGGATTTATAGAGCGAAACAAGCAAAATCAAAAGTGTGCAAAATTTTATAAATAGCAATTTATCAGTACTGGCTCATTGTAACTAAGGTATTAACTAATGCTAGATTCCAATAATAGAAGAAATTAGGTATGTGGCCTGGAAGCATTGTGTTTTATCAGCAATTTTTCAGAAAATCTTAAACTGTTCTAAAACAAAAAGTTCTAATAAAAGGCCTACATTTTTCACTTTATTACATTTAATATATAATACTTTTAAAGATATTGTATGAAATGTTACTCTTTATTATACAAATTCTTTTTTTTTTTTAATTATACTATTATATGTGTCAAATTGACATTTGACACCTATATAGTTAATTCTTATCAGTCAGGAAAATAAGAATCAAAATCTTTTAGATATTTTTGTTTGCAGGAGATGTGGAATTCTACTTTTTATTTCTCTCTACAGTTATTAAAATTCTAACAGTTAACTTGATATTTTTTGTCCTTCTTTTCCCTAATCGTTCTAAATTCTCAACTTTCCTCCACCATCTTTTGTACATACATAACATCTTATCATAGGTTGCCTGAATTATTTATATAAGTGAAATATTAAAAAATTATTATTAAAATTTAAAAAATTATAAATTTTATAAGCTATAGAGATTTGATTCATTATTATTTGTTATTAATATTTATTTTGATTATTAAATTGGCTTTTTAGTAGATATGTAAAACCATACTAGTATACATTTTTGGAATACCATATGATATTTTAATACAAATATACATTGAACAATTTCCAAATTAGTTTAAACATGTCTATCTCCTCACACATACAGATTGTCTTTACAGTGAAAACATTCAGGATTATTTTTTTCTTAGCCTTTTGCAATACATAGCACATGGTTGTTTTCTATAGTCACCCTACTGTGTAATTGCACACCTGTACCTCTTACTTCTATTTAACTGTAAGTTGGTACACAGTTATCAACCTTTTCCAATCTCTAACCTTCCAACTTCCCTCCCCAGTCTCTGCTAACCATCATATCACTCTCAAGTTGTTTGGGTTCAACTATTTCCATTTTCATCTATACATTCTGCATTATATGTCTGTACCTGGTTTACTGCACTTAGCATAATGATGTTCAGTTTCATTCATGCTACTACAAATGACCAATTTATTATTATTATTAAGTTTATTTAATATTTTTAATACCAGCTTATTAATAATATTAAGTTAATTTATTATTATTAAGAAATCACATTTCTTAATTTTCTGCACTATATATGCTTTTGATCAAATTCATTAAACACATAGGAAATTCATTCTTGTTTATATAATTTCCACAGAGTAAAATAATACTATTTTCTTGAAAATGAAACATACATTTATCTGAATTAATATGAAATGCTATGACTTCTCTCTAAATGTTTTGTTTTGTTTTTATTTATATGGAATTAATAGGACACCATGAATTTGAGTAAATTTTGAAAAGATCATTAATCCTGAATCCGGATTAAGTAATAATAAATAGTTTTGATTGAAAGGATCTGGTTAACATTTTAGAATTACGAGTAAAATCATTTATGTCAGAAATACGAATGAAATTAGGATTTTTCTCAGGGGAAAGAAACAGGCTGAATTAGATATTAAGAAAAAAAATAAACAATTAACATGGTCCAACTACTCTACTCTTACGTTTGAAATAAAGAAATACATACTAATAATACAATGTGATAATAATTAGGTTGGAAAAAAGATGTGTTTGTTTATTTGCTTAATTATTTTTGATGTGAGAGATTGAAACTAGGGTCTTGTGTATGCTAAATAAACATTATACCAACTGAGTTATATTCTTAACCCACCTGTGCCAGATTTAATGTGGTAGGACTATAATATATTTCTTAGAACCATTTAAGCTTTTGTTGGAGCTTATAGCATGAGTATGCATTATCTTCACAATGGAAAAAAAGAATGCTCCAAGATGATGGAATCCTGTATCTATAACCTGGAAGTGAGTTCATGTCTTATCAGGAAATCAAAGTAGATCAATTGATAGCAGAATAAGGTGTGGGGTGTTAAGAGTTGAATTACAAAGACTATCTGGGATTATATGACATGTGGATTTGTGCACTTAGGTAAGACATTTACCATGAGAGTTGCAGAGGAAAATTAAAATTCTCGAGCAGAGAAGGGGCAAAGAGATTACTCATGATTCTACAGAAGCCTTGGTGAAGCAAGGAAGACAGGCAATGATTGAGTAATGACAAGTATCCGTGTAGAAACACTTACAGAGTTGAAAATTTACAGAGTAGAATAAAAGTTGAATTGGTAGTATTGATTATCAATTAGCATTTAACTCAACATAAAATCCCAGAAATTTTGTTTAGATAATTGATCGGCTCATATTGTCTATGGTCATCTGCAAAACAGGAAAAATAGAGGAACATATCCATTCTCAGGTAAAGAGGGCATGGGGGAAAATGTTATATAAGTCCAGGGGAGAAAAACCGGGAGGAAGTTGTTCCATGAAAAGCTGACAAGAAAAACTTCAAGATAAGTAAAATGTGGTCACAATAAGAAATGCCAATGTGCCTGGCGTGGTGGTGCATGTCAGTAATACCAGGGGCTGGGGAGGCTGAGGCGAGAGGATGGTGAGTTCAAAGCTACCCTCAGCAAAAGCAAGTTGCTAAGCAACACAGTGAGACCCTGTCTCTAAATAAAATACAAAATAGAGCTGGGGATGTGGCTCAGTGGTCAAGTGTCCCTAAGATCAATCCCTGGTAGTTCCTATCCCCCCAAAAATGCCAGTGTGTTATGTGGCCAAGTAAGTATAATTTTGAAAAATATACCTTGGATTAAGTAAAATGTTTATTAAGTAAAATGTCACACAAACATGTGATTTAAATTACAGAAGGGAATATTTAAACCCTGCCAACAGATAACATAGAAATTCCAAATAAGGGGCTGTGAGTTAATTTATTGGGGCTGTTATCTCTGGTTGATTTTCTTAACATTATGCTGATTAAAGAGTCTGAACCATAGTTTCCCAACCTCCAAACTATTAACATTTTGGGCCAGAAAAGTCATTATTATAGAATGCTGTACTGAATACTGCTGAAAGTTCAGCATCATTCTGATTCCTGGATGCCAAGAGTACTACCCACAATCAAGACAACTAAAATATCTCCAGATACTGCACATGAACCATGAGTGCAGGCAAAGTCACCTTTTTTGGGAAACACTGGTCTAAAAGAAAAAACAAAAATGATAGCAAAAATGTTTTCTAGCTTTAAAATATGATTCTAAATATATATTACTTTTATTTTAATCAGTCTCTAAATGAGAAAAGAACACACACTTTCATATATTTTCATCTGGGAATGTTTTAATACTTGCATTCTAATGAAGTGAAATATTTTTGAAAATTTACTTGGTGCTTTATATTTGTTACAGCTTGCAGCTCACTTTAGAACATTTCGCAATGTGAAGCTACAGTTATCCTCTGAGAAACCTAATTTAGAGACAGTATTCAAGTTATATATATATAGCCTTAGGGAAAAAATCATGCAGGAAATGGGGCCCATCTTCTGGAATTTAATACTACATGAGGTAATGGAACTATCCAGTGTAATTTGAGGAGAGGAAATTATAACCTTGCTAGTCCTTTAGGAGACATAAAGAATTCAGAGGAGTAAATACATTAATAAATTTATAAGCAGTATTTCCCACAAATTTCCAAAAATATATTCACCATATGTTCTGTCAAATGCTGTATTGAAAATAATTAGATATATTATAATTGAAATATTTCTTTTAGAAAACACCTTTTAAATTTTTAAAGGTATAAGCACAAGTTTCAATCTTGGCTCATCTGGTTCTTTTTTAGAGGATGTACATATTCTTATTTTAAAATTCATGCAATAAAACACAAATAATTGTAAAACAAATTATGTTGAAATATAAATGTCTGATATTTAAATATGATATGGTAATATAAGTGTTTCCTTATAGATATATTGCCAACAGGAATTAATGGAAAGTCTGATAACATAATTTCAAAGTAGTGATAAGGATACGTATAATATTGCATTATATATAATGTTTTATATGAAAATACCTATACAGTAACATGTTTAATTTTCATATATTTATGAATTTTCTGAAGTTTCTTCTGGTGATTTCCAGTTTTATATGATGGTGGATAGAAAAGATGCTTGGTATGATCTCAGTCTTCTTAAATTTGATAGACTTGTTTTTTCAACTAACACATGATTTTTCCCGAGGAAAGTTCCATGTGTGATTGATAAGAATGTTATTATCTATGTGTTCTGTAGCTGTTGGATGGAATGTTCTGTGTATGTGTCTATTCAGTCTTTTGGTCAAAAGTGGAGTTTAAATCTGATTGTTGATCTTTTTTGTCTAGACGATCTGCTCATTGTTGAAATTGTAGTGTTGAAGTTTCCCACTGTTGCTGGATTACAATCTATCTCTTCTTTCAGACCTATTAATATTTGCTTTTATATATTTAGGTGGTCCAGTATTGGTTGTATACATACTCATCATTATCTCTGACTATATCACCTATAATAAAATGGCTTTATTTATTGTTATAAAATGAACTTGTCTCTTGTTATTGTTTGTAATTAAAATTTGCTTTATCTGATGTAAGCAAAGCTATCACTGCTTTCTTTTGGTTTCCATTTGCATGGAATGTGTGTTTCCATCCCAACAATTTCAGTCTATGCCTGCCTTTACAGGTGAAGTCATTTGTAGGCCATGTATAGATGAGTACTATTTTGTTTGTTTGTTTGTTTGTCTTTCAAATTCACATGGTCACTTTTTTTATGGAAATTTAATCCATTTCCATTCAAGGTAATTATTTTTAGGAAAGGACTTCCTACTGTCATTTTTGTTTTCTAGTTATTTGTGAATCATTTTATCCTATCTTCCTCTCTTGCTATCTTCCTTTATGGTTAAGTGATTTCCCCCTTAGTAGTGTGTTTTAATTCCTTGATTTTTATTTTTGTATATATTTTTATTTTAGTTTTTATTGATCCTAATGCCAAAGGTCCTCTATTGATTCAGCTGGGATTTTTCTTCTATATTGATGATAAAAGAAAAATTAAAATTAAATTCAAGTACAAATACAAATTCACATAAAATTTAATTATAGATTCATTAAATATACAATTTTTTTTCACAAAAGTTCATGGCTCACCTAACCTTTATTCTTTTTTATTCCTCTTAAAATCATGTTTTTATTTAAATTGACATGTAAAAATTATATATATTGATGAAATACCATGATGTTTTGATATATGTAAACATTGTAGAATGACTCATGTTTTTAACACATGTACTACTCTACATATTTATTTTAGTGTTTAAGAACACTTAAAATCTATTTTCTTAGTAACTGTCAAATAGAAAATACACTGTCATCAACTGTAGCAATCAGATATACAAGAGAGCTCTTGAATATGTTTCTGGTAAATGAAATATTCTGTCTTCTGACAAACATTTACCTAACCCATCCCCCACTTTTAACTTTATCCTTCAATATTGGGGTTCAATAGAAGAATACGTTCTAAAAGACATCTTTATAAATTACTTTAACTCTGCACAACTTAAGTGTAGTGAGAGCAGGAGAATAACACTGAATGGACAACTCTCTTTTACAAATAATGAAATGCAAGAATCTTAGGGAATATTATCATTAGACAATAATGGACTATCTCTTTGGCGTTCTAAATTACTTGCTTTCTATGATGATTAGAGTTATTCACACACCCATTGTGTAGCCATGATATTTAAATTTAGCAAAATAAGCTTAAATTTCCTACTTGTGTAAAACTTCATGAGCATAATTTTAGCACCATTGTTTTCCTATTGTTTTAGCACTTATAAATAATTCCTACTTATTTGATCATACTGCCTCAGTTTTCAACATTGTTCACTTGTATTTCACATTTTGAAAAAAAATGTATATATTCTGTGACATCACAATTCCTTGGTTTAACTACCTGGCTTTGATAGTGTTTCCTCAACTGACTTTGTGAAGACTTAGTGTGCTATTTATTACTGAAATACTATTGCACAAATTTCATTCATACTCCTGTTTCTAGCCAATATTTCCCATCCCAGTGTGGCTGTCCTGCCCATGTTATTGTTCAATCCAGAATTCTGAAGCATTCTCTCGTACTCTTTATGCAATTCAGCTCTAGTAATCAATGACTTTACCACATGAGAAATGTTTCTTCATGCTATGTACTTCTGTTGTAGGCTGATTTGAAAGTTATGTCAGGTTGACCCCATTCTGCTCAGACATCCCACCCTGCGGGAGGAGTTGGCCCTGAAGCTGTCACCCTCACCCACTTGTACCCTCACCACAATGTCTTTAAACTATGGAGCTTGTGCTAGCTTACTTGCTGAGTGGGTACAGGAGGTACAAATTTCTGAGAATGTACTTATGACTCTACTTACTCTCCTGCCCACTTTCCTCATAGTTTTTCTATTTAAATGGTCCCTCCACCTGCATTCAGTGTCTTGGTCTGCAGAACTGTCTGCTTTCTGCTCCCTTGGCCCTGGCTAGAATAAATCCTTTGTCTTTTCATCAAAAAGACTCTGAGTTTTATTTGAGATTTTGGAATAGCACCTTAACACTTTGAAAACCACCACTGATATCAGCTTTGGCAGAAACTGCTGTAATTCTCCATTATGTTTCTGACTTTCTGATAGCAATATTACTTTTTAGTTTGTGCATACAACTACTCATAATGAGATTAGTTTACTGCACCCCTCAGAGATGGATCTAGGCAAAAATGAGAATGTTTTATATACATGGTAAGACAAAGTGATGTGTGCAACTTCCAAGCCTTTTTTCACACAGAAGTTTTCCTTTGTTCATTTCGTGCTTACTGGAAGCAGAACAATGTTTCACCTTAGGCAATGCATACAGAAACAACATCTCAGGAAAGGAATAGAGAAGGAGCACTGAATCTACATTTAATGTAGGTTTCTTTTTGTTCTTTTGTTTGCAGTACTGAGGATTGAAAACAGAGCCTCACACACACTGAGCCCAGCCCATTTTCTTTTGTGTATTAGGGCAACATGGCCTTAAACTTTTGATCCTCTTGCCCTGGTCTTCTGAATATCTGGACTTATAGGAATGTGCCATCATATCCCACTATATATATATATATATATATATATATATATATATATATATATATATTTATATCTTTATTTTATTGCTTTTTGTATGTGGTGCTGAGGATCGAACCCAGGGTCTCACGCATGCGAGGCAAGCGCTCTACCGCTGAGCTACAATCCCAGCCCCCCACTTAATATATATTTTTTAAAATTTATGGTGCTGTGTTGACCCAGCTTGATCAGTTCCCCTTCTAAGAGAAGCTGATTAATCCTCACTCCCAGTCACTTGTATTCACTGGGCTTTCACCCTCTGGGCCACTGCACATTCACTCCTGCTGCCCCAGGGCCAAGAAAGGCCCCACAAAACTAGTGACCCAAGGTGTCTAAGTCAGTCCGTCCACAGGGACCCTCTAGACTTAGCTAGCCCCACTTCATTCCGTCCTCCCTCACAGATCTAGCTTGCTGATCATCTGCCTCAGGCATGACACTGTGTTTGGCCCTTCTCAGATGCCTTCTCTCCTTTCAAGCTGCAAATAATAAACAATTTTGCTTTTTATTTATCTGAGTCATTTTCTTATATCCCACCATCCAAAGATCCTTTAAATCTTACAAAACATTTTGAAACCATGGTGCCTCCCTAGTTCCTTAGACTATTTTATGCTCTAATTCAAATGCCTAAGAACTGAGTTCTGTCATGTGTCAGTACCACTTGTGTTAGGATCTTTGCTGGAACAGAGAAGAAAATGTGAACTTATGGTGTTATAAATGATGCAAGTTCAGAAATACTGTAGTGTGATCGTCAAATAACATATAACCTGATTTTGTATCAGAATGTGGGAAAACAATGTATTCTAGTTAGCTAGGCAGGTAGACAGAAAAGGGGATGGATGAATGGAAGGAGAGAGAAAAAATATCACAGAATATAGTAGAAACAAATAGCAGGGAAGATATTGCTATTTATGAACATTTACTCCATTCACTTGTCTACATCTAAACCAAACTAATTTCCAGAACAAGATGTTGTCACTTTTATCAACTACTGGAAAGTTTTAGTGATGTTTTATTGTCATTTTCCTTCCAGCCACCCAGTTTGTTATTCTTTAGTGTACCTGCTATGCTTTGCTTAGTTTGGGATATTTTACAAAAATTATTTACTCTATCATTTGTAAAAGGCAGATGCAGGGACAGGGATGAAAGCACTATTAAGAAGCCTGCGACTTTGATTATACTGAAAGTAAAATAAATTCCACTGATGGGAAAATGATTAAATGTGCCCATGTGAATGAAACAAATTATTTGGTAGAAAAGGTTCTGAAAGACAAGGAATAAATAATACAGAATGTAGAAAGTTCTGTGTGTGTGCCATTAACAATGTGCTTCAAGAGAAGAGGAGGATATAAAGGAGGGCAGACTATTAAAAGAAAATGTGCACCACTAGAGAGGAACCCTGGATTTTCACCAAAAGAATGACCAAAAGCATCAAATGCTTATTTTAACAAAAACAAAAAATCAAACTTGAGCTTAACATAGCAACTATGCTTTTAAATCACACTGTATGTATACAATCTATGGTAATCTATGCAATTTCTGTTTCTTGGTGGTAGATGCAAATGCCATGCCCTCTAAGATATCCCAAGAACATGGTTAGAGACATTATCAAGGAGGATATTTTGGCAGAGGAAGATTATCTGACTCCATAAATATTTTGTGTAGGTGAAATTTATTTGGGGAGAACTCAAGGAAAAAAAGGAATGTAGTGACACCCATGTAAGTATTCATAAATGGAGTCATACATAAAGAAAATGTGGTATACATAAACAGTGGGATGCTTTTCAACTGTAAAAAGAAGAAAATTCTGTGAACTTGGAGAACACCGTGCTAAATAAAATAAGCCAGACATAGAAATACAAATACTAGATAATCTTACTCATACATAGTATTTAAAATGGTAAACTTGGAAAAACAGAATACAACAGGACTGCCAGGGACTGGGAGTGAGGGAAATTGATAGATTTTGAGGAAAGGTTACAAATTTTCAGGTATAAAATGAATAAGTTCTAGTGTAGAATATGGTGACTACAGTTAATAAAATTGTATTATTTATTTAAAATTTGGTAAGAGAAGAGATTTTAACTTTCTTCATTTTACAACACACACATGGTAAAGGTAGCTACAGGTGATGAGAGGTGTATTGATTTATTTGACTGTGATAATCAATGTACATACACATACATGAAAACATTATATTGTATATCTTTATTTGATATAAAGTTTTACTTAACAATTACATATTTTACGATTTAGAAAAGGAATGAACATAGCCAGAGGTAGATTTGGTACTATTGTTTAAAACCTTTGAAGAGCTACATTCAGAGACCCAGAGTTCTTTCTGCCTTTGGTTGTGTCCATAAGCACATCTCACCTGAGAGAGAATGAGAAAGGAGAGGACTGTGCTTAGGAGGTTGCAATAGGCCTAGTCCAGCAGTGGATGATCAATTGAGACACACACAGTGGCTAGAACCCAATTTCAAGTGTGAAACCTACTTCAAGGGAAGAAGGAAAATGCAGTCAAACCAAATGTCTGGAAAGAAAATAAATCAAATTTTCTGGAACATAACAATAATATCTAAAAGGATTTGGTTCCTATATTTTTATTTATGTTTGAAAAAACAGTAATTTAGGATGAAATTTAAAATCTTCAATGCATTTTTATTTCATTTTATTGTTTGTTATTATTACAAAGTAAGTACATTTTTAAATATCAATAATGATAGTATTTCCTTTTAGCATTTTTGTAAGTTTGGAAACTCATTGAGGTATTCTTTAAGCCATTGCGATTACTAATTGTGTTAAGTGTTACAGCACTGTTCAAAGGAGGTTTTCTCACTTTTAAAGGTGAAAGTTCACTATATCTGGTACACTAAAAACCTTGAATTTACTACCGATAAGCTTTGTATTTTTCTTTCTTTATTTCATCTGTCAATGGCATTACTGTCTTTTCATATTTAAATATTGTAAATTTATTTATATTAATAGCAGACATTTTGTCACATTTTCTGATGCTATGTAGTTGACTGTATAAAGCTTCTTTAATTCATTATGGAGTTTTAAAATGTATTCCTTTAGTTCATATTTAATTGGGAGTGATTTTTCTATTAATTTTACAACCCAGATTTGTTGCTATTTGCATTCATTTGATATATTTCATTCATTTTAATCTTTATTTTATATTTTACTTTGCATATTGTTTTGTCAATATTGTGTGTGTGTGTCTCATCTAAGTACCAGAGTAAATTAAACTCAATGATTTGTTTTTCCCTTTGAGTAGGACCATGTTTCTATGACTATGTACTGCTATTTCTGTTTTAATTTTACTACATGTATGTTTTTATTTCACACATTTATCTATGATTATCTAGGTGGTGTCAAACTTTAGTCAAAATATTTTCAACCAAAAAAAACTTGCTTGAATTTTCCAAAAGTTTTATTTGAATTCATTTCTGCTTTAAATCACTAGAGGTTTTCTTTTTTACAATTTAATATTTTTTTCTTCATTTTTATATAGAAAACAAAAATAGTTCAATTTCCTACATAATAAGGGATTTGGTATGCTACTTGTTCTATTAGTGCTCCAACTTTAACTTTCCTTTTTGTGTAATTAAATTTATTGCTTAATTGATACATAAGCACAAGAAAATCATACCTATTAATGGAGCACCATGTGATGTTTTGACACATGTATAAACCGTGCAATGTTTAGTTCAAGTTTAACCTATCTCTTTCATCAAACACTTAACATTTCTTTATGATGAAAATTTTCAAAATACTTTCTAATAGGTTTTTTTTTCTCTCTCTTTTTTCTGCAGTGCTGGGGATTGAAACCAAAACCAAAACCTTGCACATGCTAGGCAAGCACTCTACCACCAAACTCACCACTGGCCCACTCTTACTATTTTGATAGGAATAGTATGTTATTATTCTCTACCATCACCCTACTGTGCAAAAAGCAGAGTAGAACTGAATGATTCTATTGAACTGGAACTTGGTACCTGTTACCCACCCTTTCCTTCCCTACCTTCTCCTCACTACCCTCCTAGCCTCTGGAAATCACCATTCCACTCTCAACTATGAGATCAATTGTTTTAGATTCAACATATGACTAAGATAATGAGACATTTGGTTTTCTGTGCCTGGCTTATTTCACTTAATAAAATCATCCTGTGTTCTATCCATGTTGCTGAAAATGACAGGATTTCATATTATTATACAGTGCAACTTTACTACACTGTGTTTATTTACCACATTTTCTTTAATAAGTCATTAGTTGGTGTTCAGTTTGGAGATTTCCATTTCTTGGCTATTGAAAATAGTACTACAATAAACATGTGAGTATTCATGTCTTTGGACATGTTGATTTCATTCATTTATATGTTTCCTTGTATTTTAGAGGTTCTGGACACTGGAGTTAATTGTTGACCTTCAAGGTTCCCCTTAATTAAAAAAAAAAATAGTCCTAACTAGCAAAGACTTTTTATTTACTGATTCTGTCACCAGTCCATATTGTTTATATAATATTCTATGTCTGTCCTAATAGCTTTAAAAATGCATAGATGAAATAGACATCGTTCTTTGCCTTCCAGGGTGGCTTTATTTAGCATTAACAAGATGTTTTACTCTGCTTTTTCTCTTTTTCCCTGTTTGTCTCGCCTTCTCTCTCTTTCTCTAGAGATACAGAAATACTGAGTAAAAGAGAAAACTTAATTGTGGAAATGTCAAGTAGATCTTCCATGAATGTTAAGAAAGATAGAGGAGATCAAAAAGAAGAAACTAAGGACATTTATCCATGAACATAATACTTGAGTTTGTTCCTGGTAGAGGGGTTAAACTTTAATATATGTCCGTTTGAGATAAGGCATTCTAAGCTAATGGAATCAACTAAGCTAGGTTTGATGGTAAATTAAATACATTTCATGTATCTCATTTTTTAAATCATTCTTTTCCTTGTATTTGTGTATATCATAAGAGAGTGCATATCTACACCAGACATAAAATTAATAAACCTAAGATCTTTTTAAAATTTTAGTTCATTTCCACTTCATATTGATTAAAAAACTTCTTCACAATTGTCAATGATCTGATGTGTTCAATAATTAACTTTCAAAATCAAGTGGTTTATTCCAAGTGGTCAATTACAGCCCTTCAAATCTAGTTAGTAATGGAGAATGATGTGAATTTTTGTTTTGTTTTGTTTTACACTGTTGTTTGTGAAAATTAAGTATAGACAAGTATTTTCCAGTATTGTGTAATTTTGTCAATCATCAGGGCCTCTATCATACTTAAAGTATAAATATTAATCTTTTTATATGACATTTCTGGAATAATAATTTAAAGATTAATGAAAGTAAAGAATATAACCAAATTTAATTAATTTTCACAATAAGATTAAAACATCAAATCACTGTGAAAAATAATTCTTGAAAATTGCATAGGAAAATTTTTATTGGTGATCAAATAGTAGCAGAAAGTATATTATCTGCATTCTAACCAGTGCTGTGGAAACAAATTTGAAATATATATACTTTGTTCTACCGGGATTTTGAATAACTCAACTGAATATTTCAGAAGAAGCCACAAGTGTGTTAAAAACAAAAACTAATACACTGTAAAAGCTAGACTAATCAAGGGAAACGGTACTGCAACATATGTTGTTTTCATTGTAGAAGCATCCAAATGAGACTTTCTGATGATTGAGAGTGAAATTAATTTTATAGGCATTAACATTTGTGGATGTTTTACACATGCAAGTACAGAGCACTTTCCTTGATGGTAAAACAAAGCA
>PVHX01021083.1:6261-30662 GCA_004024805.1 Geosciurus inauris | reverse complement strand
AAACAGAAACTGAATAAAGTGGGGAGGTATCACATCAACTTCCTATGACCAGAGTCTCTCTGATGCTGACTCTGACATTGATATACATATATTTTTTTAGTTGCAGGTGGACACAATACCTTTATTTTATTTATTTATTTTTATGTGGTGCTGAGGATCAAACCCAGTGCCTCACATGCTAGGCAAGCGCTCTACCACAGAGCTACAACCCAGCTCTGACATTCTTTCTTTTTTTTTTTTTTTAAATATTTTTTTAGCTGTAGATGGACATAATGTCTTTATTTTTTTTTATTGCTTTGTATGTGGTGCTGAGGATCGAACCCAGGGCCTCACGCATGTGAGGCAAGCGCTCTACCGCTGAGCTACAATCCCAGCCCCTCTTTTTTTTTTTTAATGTTTATTTATTTATTTTTTAGTTTTAGGTGGACAGAATATCTTTGTTTTTATGTGATGCTGAGGACCGAACCCAGTGCCTCACGCGTGCTAGGTGAGCACGCTACCACTGCGCCACAATCCCAGACCCTCTGACATTCATTTTTAAGAGTCCAAAGAAGGCAAATGTGGAAGACACATTTGGACACACATTTCTCACTTGGCTGACCCGATAAGGCCCCATTACCAGTGTATTTCCAGGTGACATCCTCCAGCAGCAGGTTGTTGTCCTTCGGCATGTGTTTCTTAAGCCAGGCCCAACAGTGGACCTGCTGATCAGTTGGAGAGATCATGAAGAAACTGAAAACGAGATCCCAAAATGATCAAAACTAGATAGCAGAAAAAGCATCAAGAAGCATTAAGTTCTCTAGTTTCAAAGGCCCATTGAGAATACTGGGAAATGATCCTTTAACTTTCAGGAAGGGCCTGTAGCATCATTATGGGATAAATCACAAAATGACAAAACAGAAAATTCTAGCTTCCTGTTAGCGCCAAGAAGTTATACAGACTTCCTAACACTAGGCCTCTTCTCTCAATATGTAACTTCTACAATTTTCTGTAATCTGCCGGGTCCCCCCATACCCTGAATTCTGTTTAGGACTGATCATGAGTGTATGAAATGGTAGTTTGCCAACCTGGTAGCAAGAATTTAATCACATTTGCTACTACTGACAAACTGAGACAGAGCCTGGGAGAGTCAACAATGGTAGTGGGGTAGGAGTCACAGAGGTAAGAGGAGAAGGATTAAAACCTGGACTGGAATCACAGAGAGGAGGGGCTGCACTATCATTTCATAAACCATTTCACAAACTCATGGTCAATGCTAAACTGAAAAAATCAGCAAGAAGAAAAACAAAACAAAACAAAAAACCCTCACCAGATTACAGAAAATTGTGAACTGATTATAAGTTTATGAAATGTGTTTGTTTGGTTTTTTTGGGTACTGGAGATTGAACTACTCAGGGGCACTCGACCACTGCGCCACATCCCCAGACCTATTTTGTGTTTTATGCAGAGACAGGGTCTCACTGAGTTGCTTAGCGCCTCGCCATTGCTGAGGCTGTCTTTGAACTCGCAATTCTCCTGTCTCAGCCTCCTTAAGTGCTGGGATTATAGGCTTGCGCCACCGTGCCCAGCTATGAAATGGGTTATTTTATTTTTATTATGTATATATTTTTGGTACTGGGAATTGAACCCAGGGCCACTCAACCCCTGAGCCATATTCCCAGCCCTTTTACTCATTCATTCATTCATTCACTCACTTTTGATACCAGGCATTGAACTCAGGGATGCTCAATCACTGAGGCGTATCCTCAGCCCTTTTTTGTATTTTATTTAGAGACAAGGTCTCATTGAGTTGCTTAGCACCTCACTGTTGCTAATGCTGTCTTTGAACTCACAATCCTCTTGTCTCAGCCTTCTGAGCTGCTGGGATTACAGGTGTGTGCCACCACGCCTGGCTAGCCCTTTTTGATAAGTTGCTTAGGGCCTCGCTAAGTTGTTGAGGCTAGCTTTGAACTTGTGATCCTCCTGCCTTAGCTTCCTGGGCCGCCGAGATTACAGGATAATGTGCCACTATGCCCAGCATGAAATGGTTTTTTAGTCCTGGGAAAAGTACATCAAGTACTCTGCTACAGAAATCTTAAGGGATCAGCCTGTTGGAAGAACAGAGTGGAATGGCAAGTAATCTCACCTGCGCTTGTTCAGGCGTGCGATGCTACAGTCATTTTCATATCCGCCGCCCTCGTTGAGCATGCCAGTATGTACAATGTGGCCCACGGGCACATCCAGATCATTGGAGAAGAGGTATTGTAGAATTTCTAGTGCCTGATCCCCAGTAGACTGCAGGGAAGAGAATCAAGCAGGGAAAGTGAACTCAAGAGCACCTGGCTGGCTAGTGGCTGGGTGCAGTGGCACATGCCTGTAATCCCAGAGGCTCAGGAGGGTTAGGCAGGAGGATCCCAAGTTCAATGCCACCCTCAGCAACAGCAAGGCGCTAAGCAACTCAGTGAGACCCTGTCTCTAAATAAAATACCAAATAAGGTTGGGAATGTGACTCAGTGGTTGAGTGCCCCTGAGTTCAATCCCCAGGACAACCCCCCCCCCCCAAAAAAAAGAGCACCTGACTGGTAGCATGGTCAACCAGCACTGCACCTTGCTGAGAAAATTCAATGAGCCAGCACCTGTGTGATAGCATTTGCAGACTTACTCTACTGTAAGAAGCTTCAGAGAAAGTTAGGTATTGAGTCTGAAGATAAATGAGCCACCCTAGGCAAATTAAAAACTAGTCACGAGAAGCTAAGGAGTCATAAAAATGTGATCATATAGACAAAACATTGCAATATACCAGAGCTCTTACAGCACTGATTTTGAAGTAACAGATGAATATAACAAGTACCCCAATCTTTATTTTCGTTTGTAAATACTTACTGTTATCTCAAACTTTGTGAAAGAGGACATATCGATGACACACACAGCTTCCTTGCAGCACTTGACTTCAGACTCCACAATGTCAAACCAATCTGGCTTATAGAAAGTCTTGCTCTGCTCCAATGCAAGGAGGTCTGTGGAACAGAAAAAAAAGGTGGAAAGAAAAGGAGGGGATTTACACTGGGGACTGTTCCTATTTAGTTTGGTGTAGCCTAACAGAAATTCATTATTTATTCTTCCAAGAACATATTCTAGGTTTATACATTTACAAATAAGTTTGGGTTTTTTTGGGTGGGATACTAGAGATTGAACCCAGGGGTGCTTAGCCACTGAGCCACTTCCTCAGCTCTTTTGTGTTTTGTTTTGAGACAGGGTCTTGTTAAGTTGCTTAGGGCCTCGCTAAGTTGCGGAGGCTGGCTTTGAACTTGTAATCCTCCTGCCTTAGCCTCTCAAGTTGCTAAGATTACAGGCATGCACCACTGAGCCTGGCTGTAAGTAAGTTTTATTGATTGCCAGTTGAAAAAAAATTAACAAAAATGAGACTTCTTACCTTTGTCGGGTGGAACAAAGTACTTTGGTCTCTCAAATCCATGTTTCTCCATCCATCTGGCTCCTTGTGCGTCTAGCCGGTCATACAGAGGAGATGTACGTAACTGCCTACCTGTCTGGAAGTCCCAACGGGGAACCTTCAGATCGTATATCAGAGCTAAAACAGACAAGAGTCTATCAAAGTTCAAGCTGTAGATTCTGGAGCTGAATATCCAATATCCACTAGACTTGAGTCATTTCTGTTTGTGAGAGAATAATTTGCAGGCTAACGCAGCCTAATTTGTCAGGTATTACCTAGTATTAACAGGCATGCTCCAGAAGAAAGGACAACACTGAACACAATATGAAGCTATCTACCTAGTGACTCATGGTCTGTTTACATCATATTTCCTAAAGGCAGAAACAATGAAGGAAAAGTCATAGTTCTAAACTTTGCTCAGCTCCACAGCAGAGATGAAGATTATGTCTAAGGACACAGGTAGATAACAAAATGTGAAAAAAATAGTACTTGATTCTTTGCCTGTGTTGTTGGGATCTCAGACCCATTACAGGTATTTCTTCCTCCCTTAAGATGTAACCCATTTCTCGGGCTGGGATTGTGGCTCAGTGGTAGAGCGCTTGCCTCGCAGGCGTGAGGCACTGGGTTCGATCCTCAGCATCACATAAAAAAAAATAAATAAAATAAAGATATTGTGTCCATCTACAACTAAAAAAATTGTATATATATATAAAAGATTTAACCCATTTCTGAAGTGAAAGGGTACACAGTACACCTTCATTTGGTAGCTCTGAAATCTGAGAGGTTGCACTGTATTGTCCCAGTGACATTATTCACATAATAAGGGTCAGAATTCACTTCTCTTCATGTTCAATCTGTAAGAGCATTAAGTAAAAACAACCAGAAGAGAATGATCTCTAATCTCTCCCAAAGAGAAGACCTGACCTTACTCCAAATGAAAAGTACATTGGGATAGGGGTGGAAGGGATGTTGGGAGATTAACGAGGATGAAGCCACAAAGAATTCCCTGTATTGTGACAATGTGTCAACCTCCTCTGGTATCATAGGTTTTACTTTTTCCTTCCCTATTTTCTATCATCCCTCCAATTTCTATTATGAGAATCACAGAAGGACACCAAAAATGTCGTATCACCAAGGAGAAGCTCAAGCTTAATTATAATTTGCACAGGTTCTAAAATAACTATGGACAGGAGGGCCAGGAATGTAGTTCAGTGGTAGAGTCCTGCCACCATGCATGAGGCCACAGCACTGCAAAACCAAAATGAAATAACTATGGGCAGGAAAATCTAGACTTGAACAGTTGAACATTTTAGCTAAGACATTTACTAAAATTACCTTAGCAGTTAAACTTACTGTTTCTAGGTCCTTCTCCTAAGAATTTAAGTTGTCTGCCACAGCCAAAAGTGAGCACTCAGGTATCAAAGGCCATTCGAAGTTCTTACCATGAATATCATCTAGCTACTAAGCTAACAATGTAATTTTGACCAATAATGGTGGTCACAGTAATATAGAAACTTTATCCCTTTTTTGGGGGGCGGGAGATGCAGGGAGGGACGCTGAGGATTGAACCCAGGGGTGCTTTACCACTGAGCATCGCAGTTCTTTGTTGTTTTTTTATTTTGAGGCATTGTCTCACTAAGTTGCTGAGGATGACCTTGAACTTGCAATCCTCCTGCCTCAGTCTCCCAAATCACTGGGATTACAGGTATGCATCACCACACCTGACTTAAAAAAACTTATTCCTGAGGGCTGGGGTTATGGCACAGTGGTAGCATGCTCACCTAGCACGCGTGAAGCACTGGGTTCGATCCTCAGCACCACATAAAAATAAAATAAAGAAATTCTGTCCACCTACAACTAAAAAATAAATATTTAAAAAAAAATTTATTCCTGAGCATAAATATGCCCAAAATACTTAGACATCATTTGGCAAAGTCTGAGAATAGTTTCTGAGTATAGGAAAATGAAATTATAACTTGTCAGAACCTATAGGATTTGGTTCAGTTCCTGAAACAAAAGCTTTTGTACACTTGTATAAGCATAGCAGCTCAGGAGGCTAAGGCAGGAGGATCACAGGTTCAAAGCCAGCCTCAGCAATTCAGCAAGACTGTAAGCAACCCAGTGAAACCCTGTCTCAAAATTAAAAAAAAAAAAAAAAAAAGTTAAATTTTAAAAAAGGGGGTGCTGAGCCAGATGCGGTGGTGCAAGCCTATAATCCCAGCACTTAGGGAGGCTGAGACAGGATAATCGCGAGTTCAAAGCCAGCCTCACTAACAGCGAGGCACTAAGTAACTCAGTGAGACCTGTCTCTACATAAAACACAAAATAGGGCTGGGGATGTGGCTCAGTGGTGGAGTGCCCCTGAGTTCAATCTCCAGTACCAAAAAAAAAGGGGTGTGTGTGTGTGCTGTGTGCTGGAATGTGGCTCAGTGGTTAAGTGCCCAAGTTCAACCCCTGCTACCCACCCCCCAGAAAAACTATCTCTACAGGCTTACTGGACAAGGTAGAATAACAAGTCAAAATGAAGAAACCAGGGGCTGCAGTTGTAGCTCAGTAGTAAAGTACTTGCCTAGCACACTGGGTTCAATCCTCAGCACCACATAAAAATAAATAACAAAGGTTTTAAAAAAATGAAGAGGCCAATCCTTCAGCATTGGAAGGAAGCAAGGATAAGGAAAATAAGAGCAGGAATGCATACTTTGTGTTTATGTGAGAAGTGGCTTCTCATCTTGCTAGCATGTGATGGATAAAGTCTGAAGTTCTGAGATTACCTTGGCAAATCCTCTACCATGGAAAGAAAACAATGAACTCAAAAACCAAGTAGGGGGGGCTGGGATTGTAGCTCAGCGGTAGAGCGCTTGCCTCGCATGCGTGGGGCCCTGGGTTCGATCCTCAGCACCACATACAAAGCAATAAAAAAATAAAGACATTATGTCCATCTGCAACTAAAAAAAATATTAAAAAAAAAAAAAAAAAAAAAAGCCAAGTAGGGGATAAGGGTGTAGCTCAGTGGTAGAGCACAAGCTTAGTATGTACTAGGTCCACCTAGCATGCCCTGGGTTTGATTCCCAGCATTGAAACAAACAAACAAACAAAAAACAAATGAGGAGCAAAACATTCAATTTGACATGGTATCTCACAAGGCAAACTGGAAAGAAGGCAAGGAGACATCTGCTGGGAACACAGAGGAAGCAGCTGCGTACCACCTGAAAATCTTATTCTACTTTTCTGTTCCCAAAATTAAACAATGTACAATATACTAAAAATGTTCCATAAATATCACATGGGACATAAGGCCTCAACCCAGGCCTCCAACACATTAGAAGCCCAGCAGTTAATAAAGGAATGAAGAAAACTCTGCCCCTCCAAATGACAAAACAGGTCACCAGAAAGACATTTGCAACTAGGTACAATTAGGATAAAGCTTCACTCACGCATGACTTCCATGACCCGATGGCGCAAAAAGGTACGGCTGCTCTGTAGGGCTCCAAAGCGTTTCAAGTCCAAGTCCCAGACATTTTCTGAGGGGTAACCATGTACCATCCATTCAGCAAGATACCTGTTTAGATGGGGGACAAAAAGTTGTTGGGTCTCAGATGTGATACACAAGAGGATTAAAGCAATGTTCTATAAATCAAGAACCAGTAGAATCAAAAGATCCTACAGTGTCACAGACAGCTGAGCAATTTTGGGCAATTTCCTTAACTTTTTTATAATAAAAAAGCATGGACCCAAGGTATCACTCTCAGAGAACCATTATGAAAATTTTAGCTCTAAGAAGAGTCCCTAGAAAATGTTTTACATAAGCCACATCTATGAAGAAATAAAACTAAAATATACATAAAATATAGTCAAATTTATATATCAAATGAATGTTTGCTATAAAACCACGTTTTATGTCTAATTTCACTAGTCACCTAGTGAAATTAGACATTCTCTGACCACACCTCTTTTGCTCCCGATGTTTTTCTAACTCCTCTTCTGCTGTTTTCAGAGCCATTCTACAACCACTGAAGAAAACTGGCCTCATTATTTAAAAAAAATTTAAAATATAGGGGCTGGGATTGTGGCTCAGTGGTAAAGCGCTTGCCTCCCATGTGTGAGGCACTGGGTTCGATCCTCAGCACCACATAAAAATAAAACAAAATAAAGATATCTAAAAACAATTTTTAAGTATAATAAAATATAGTTGACCCTTGAACAACATGGGTTTGACTTGCGAAGTTCCACTTATTTTTTTTTTTTTCGAGATTTGCAGCAATTTCACAAAAACTCACAGATGAATCAGGTAGTCTAGTTATATTTTGAAAATTAAGAATAATATGTCATGAATGCATAAAATATGTTGATAAGTCTATTTTACCATTTACTTCCACAAAATATATACAAATCTATTATAGAAAGTTAAAATTTATCAAAACTTATACTCACAGACTATACATGGTGCCGTCTGCACTGGAAGATGTAAACAGATCTAAAGATGCAGTATTAAACCGCAACTGCATAAAGTTAGTATGACTACATTATTGTAATAATTTTGTAGCCACCTCCTATTGCTATTTCAGTGAGCTCAAATGTTACTAGCATCCATTTAAACCACCATGGGACGCTGTTCATCTCCCCACAAGCAGCTCATCTACCACAGTAACTACGATCTTGCAGTTCTTTTGCATTATTCACTGTTTATGATACATACAGCATACAAAGTAAGTATTAATTGACTGTTTATATTATTGATAAGGGTTCCAGTCAACAGCAGGTTGTTACTAGGTAAGCTTTGGGGGAGTTCAAAAGTTATATCCAGGGGCTGGAGTTGTGGCTCAGTGGTAGAGTGCTTGCCTCACATGTGTGAGGCACTGGGTTCAATCCTCAACACCACATAAAAATAAATAAAAAGATATTGTGTCCATCTATAACTAAAAAAAATTAAAAAAAAAAAAAGTTATATCCAGAGTTCAATTAGTAGTGGGAGCAGAGTGGAGCCTAGGATACCCTAAGCAGCCTGCCACCATAAGCCTAGTCATCATCGCTCAAGAGGAGCTGCTACTGCAGGCCATCACTGCACTAGTGAGCAGGAGGCTGAGATTCTGCAGCCACTTGCTGCTCACACCAAGCCTAGTACTGGGAGCAGTGGCTGGGGTGGCCTCACATCTGGTGCCTATGGGTAGAAACTAAAAAGATCATCACAAAGTTTTGGGAGTAGTAATAGTTCAATTTAAGAAATGGATATGGTTTCATCAACAGGAATGATACCAAGGAAGATGTATTTTTTCTTAAATATTTTTTAGATGTTGATAGACCTTTATTTTATTCATTTATTTATATGCAGTGCTGAGAATTGAACCCAGTGCCTCACATATGCTAGGCAAGTGCTCTACCACTGAGCCACAACTCCAGCCCAGAAGATGTATTTGTAGGCCAGCCTGCCATGTAAAAACCCCAGAAGTCCCTTCATGATAAAGGGGACAGAAAGGATAGAGTTTAATGTGGAAAAAGAAAAGGGAGTAGAAGCAGCAAATGTGTCAAGATCTGGTAGAGTCCCAGTTCAAGGCAGAAAATATGCAGCCAACCATAACCACTTTAGATGTAATTTAAGGAGATCATCCATGCAGTCACCAGAATTGCTAGAATAGAGTGGGGAAAGGGCTGAGGGATCAGAACTGATCTCCAAAGGGGAAACCCCCCCACACACACACCTACTGCAGAGACCCCATAGATGTGAACCTCAGTACAACCCTCCTGTGCGGGGAGATATGATAGAGGGTACTGACGCCGGACAACCAGAGTGCAGGAAAGGCGGACCAGTGAGAAAGTATGTGTATGGGCTTAAAGACCATGATTCCTAGAAAGGAAGGCAAAGAAGATAAAATCAAAGAGACTTAGCCAGGCATGGTGGTGCATGCCTGTAATCCCAGCATTTTGGGAGGCTGAGACAGAATTGTGAGTTCAAAGCCAGCCTCAGCAATGGCAAGGTGCTAAGCAACTCAGTGAGCCCTTGTCTCTACATAAAACACACACAAAAAAATAGGGCTAGGGATGTGGCTCAGTGGTCGAGTGCCCCTGAGTTCAATCCCCGGTAACAACAACAACAAAAAAAGTATACACTCTAGCACAGTTACACCCCCAACTTTTTTTTTTTTTTAATATTTATTTTTTAGTTGTAGGTGGACAGAATATCTTTATTTTATTTTTATGTGGTGCTGAGGATCAAACCCAGTGCCTCCCGCGTGCTAGGCGAGCACGCTACCACTGAGCCATAACCCCAGCCCCACCCCCAACCTCTTATCTGATTTTTCTTTTCAAAAAAAGTTAACACTGGGCTGGGGCTGTAGCTCAGTGGTACAGCACTTGCTTAGCATGTGTGAGTTTGATCCTCAGCACCATATATAAATAATAAATGAATGAAATAAAGATCCATCAACAACTAAAAAATATTTAAAAAAAATAAGTTAACACTTGCAAGCACCTGTAATAAAGGTCTTAAATCACCTTAAAAAAAAAAAAAAAAAGCTATAAGCAAGCTGAGTACACTGGCACATGCTTATAAATCCCACCTATTAAGCAGCAGGAAGATATTAAGTCAAGGCCAGCCTGGGAAACTCAGTGAGACTGTCTCAAAAATAAAATTTTGGAGCTGGGCGTGGTGGCGCACACCTGTAATCCCAGCATTTTGGGAGGCTGAGACAGGAGAATTGCGAGTTCAAAGCCAGCCTCAGCAATGGTGAGGTGCTAAGCAACTCAGTAAGACCCTGTCTCTACATAAAAAACAAAATAGGGCTGGGGATGTGGCTCAGTGGTTGAGTACTCCTAAGTTCAATCCCCAGTACCAAATAAATAAATAAAATTTTGGGGGTAAGGATGTGGCTGTGGTAGAGCACTTGCCTAGCATGTGTGAGGTCCTTGGTTTGGTCCCCAGTGGTGCAAAAATTAATAAATAAATGAAAACTAAAATTTTAAAAAGGGTACTGTAAAATAATTGAATGAATAAATAAATTATAAGCAGATTTTCAACTATGCAGTTAACCCCTGAATTGTTTAAGTGTCAGCTATACAAATAAAAATTATCACCTTAAACTACTTTTAGATAGGTGGGGTTAAGTATGTGCACATCATCATCCCTCTCTAGAACTCATTCTTTATCATACAAAACTGAAATTCTGTACCTGCTAAACAGTAACTCCCTACTACCCTGGCAACCACTACTGTGCTTTCTCTCTATGAATGTGACTATTCCAGGTTCCTCACATAAGTGGAAATGCACAGTATTTATATCCCTTTGTGATTTGCTGATTTTTATTAATACCTACTTTTTAAATAATAATATGTCACACAGCTTGATCACCTACCACACTCACTATACACTTGGCTACTTTATTTTTTTTTTAATTTTTTTTTTTAGTTGTAGATGGAAACAATATCTTTATTTATTTTATGTGGTGCTGAGGATCAAACCAAGTGCCTCACACATGCGAGGTAAGCACTCTACCACTGAGCCATGATCCCAGCCCCCACACCTGGCTACTTCTAAACTCAAATATACACTTTGAAGAACCATACTTGTTATGACTAGGAAAAGTACAAAAGAATATCACACAAGTTGTATGGCTAACTTCAAGAGAAATTCCCAAAATATTTTGCAGAATGACACTTCCAGAATATGGGGAGTGTCTCCCATGGTGATTACTTTGAAGGAGACAATTCTCAAATTCAGTGTACCTTAATATTACCATTAGTGGCCGGGCGTGGTAGTGCACGCCTATAATCCCAGCAGCTCAGGAGGCTGAGGTAGGAGGATCATGATTCAATGCCAGCCTCAGCAAAAGCCAGGTGCTATGCAACTCCGTGAGAACCTATCTCTAAATAAGGTTCAAAATAGGGCTGGGGTTGTGGCTCAGTGGTCAAGTGCCTCTGAGTTCAAGCCTTGATACCAAGAAAAAAAGGGGGGGGGGAGGAATATTACCATTAGCATTAGTATCTTAGGTTAAATATATTATATAACATACTAGCAAGTAATCCTAGAAGGGAAAAAGCCAAGCAATCTGACATGTGTTCATGTGAAGACTTACTTTCCAGCTCCTCCACCAAATGACAGGCCAGCAGAGTTCATCCCTGCCAGGACAAAGTAGCCCTGTACCACAGGAGACTCGCCCATGATGCACCTCATGTCTGGTGTGAAGGTCTCAGGGCAATTCACCAACTTCATGATCTCCAGAGTCTCCAATTCTGGCATTCTACGCAGGAGGGAACTCAGCAGGGGCTCTGAGCAATTAAAAAAACAAAAACAACAAACAGAGTCTATACTTTTTTTTTTTTTAATTGCTACTCCTTTCAGAAAAATTCTTGGGAGGGATTTTTCTAAGAGACAATTGGGCCATTTATCAGAAATCAGAAAGCTTGGCAGGATTATAGGACACACCTGCAAAATGCATGACACAAAGAAAAACACTCTAGAAAGGAAAAGAGCTACCAAATAGCATAATACACATGTGGCCACAGAGTAATCTTGAGTGGGCCAGTATTGGAAAAACTTATGGGGTACCCAGAGATTTCAATGAAAGACAATGTTTTCCTTTGTTGGAAGAGCTGCAAGACAGATTCTCATCCATTTTTTATAATGGATCTGTCATTTGGCCATAATCCTGTGGGACAGTGGTAACAGATGAATCTAGGCTAGAACTGCTTGGGTTCGTAGGGGAAGGGGGGGGGAGTGTTCATCATATTATTCTATATACTTTGATAAGTTTGAAACTGCCCATAGGAAGTTTATTTTTTAAAAAGTTCACATAGCTTTGGTAGAGTGCATACCAAGCATGCACAAGGCCCTGGGTTCAACCTCAGTAACACAAAAAAAAAGAAAAAAGAAAAGCCCATCAAGGATGAAAGGGAAATTTATCAGAGATACTTTCCTATTTCTTGAATTTGGAACCATCTAAATGTATTATTTATTTAATAAATAAAATTAAAAGACCATATTAATAAAACAATTCTACTTTTTAAAAATTTCTTCAGTTTTGGGGCTGGGGTTGTGGCTCAGTGGTAGAGTGCTTGCCTTGCACGTATGATGCACTGGGTTCGATCCTCCGTACCACATAAAAATGAATACATAAAATAAGGATATTGTGTCCATCTACAACTAAAAAATATTTTTAAAAAATTTCTTCAGTTTTATATGAAATGCTACCAAAAGTCAGTCTAAAACTTCAGCAATGATTTTAGGTGAATGAATAATTAGCCAAGTTTGTTAACCAAGACATTAGTTCCCTGAACTAGCTAACCAGTACCTGCATCCCTAGACTAGGCAAACTCTGGAGAATGCCCTAGTGACTACTATTGTATTATTCCTGAAATGCTTTGAAAACTATAACATCTTTGGAAAAAAAGAAAAATAGAACATCTTAGACAAATAGAAGGTATTATTGTTATAATGTACTTCACACACCAAAATGATCCCAGTCTTCCTGCAGATTGTGAATTTCCAGCTGATTCTTGCCCTCAGTGAAAATAGGTTTTGGGTTCTTTTCAAAACCTCCAGATAAGATGCCACCCTGCCAGTTCCGAATATAAATTCTTCCATCAGCATCGACAATAGCTAAGAAGAAAAATGACAAGGGAGTGGGGAATAGAAAAGAAAAACAAGAGTTTAGAGGCAAGCCAGCTTTCTAAAAGAAACAAAATACCTATGAATGGCTTTATTAACAAAAGGGCATTCAATACACACAGACATCAGTCAGCTTTAAAATACCTTTGGAGTTCACGGGGAAGGATCTTCCCAGACAGATTTACAGAGGAGATGGCTTCTCTGATTATCCCTAACTTTAGCAGGAACCTAGAAGCTTTGCAAAGTCCTCATAACCGAACTACATGACTGCCACCGTGCCAAGCCTAAGTCTAACAGGAAGGGGGACTGCAAAGCTTGAAAACAATATCCAAACCCTCTCCTAGAGCATTGTGCAGCCAATACACCACCCAAGTTTATAGTTTACCTGTCACATTTCTACAATTGATAGCATTCAAATTAAAAACTTCAAGTTACATTCCAAATATTCTCAATAACTTCTGTTTGAGACTGAAGTTAAACTTGCAAAAAACAAAGTAAAAAATTGCTTGATGACATGCCTACTTTGGCTATCCTTTCATAAAGAAATACCCGAGAAAAGTTAGAATTGAGTCCACCTCCCTATAAAATGCTTCAGAAAAGACAAGACTCAGGTGCAATCTGTCCTTTTCAGAAAGTCTTCCTTTTCAGAGGACAGGCTACTGGCAAGTAGATAAGATTGTAAAAAAGTACAAGTCCTCACTTGGTGTGTTGCTCTGCAGAGGGGTCTCCAAGGGGCGAGTCAGAAGGTAGAAGTGTTCGCAGGCATGTAACGGGATACTAACCGGCTCCTCGTTGGACAGACCCAGCTCGTATGCCCACTACAAATGGACAGATTTATTTGTGGGTGGGAAGAGGAACAGAAACACAAATGAGCAAGTTTAGCCTCTTGAAAAGAGATTAATTTCAAGTGGCTTCTGTATGCTCTCGTTAGAGTGACATGTGTGGGAAGCCAAGTTTCAGCCTGCTTTATTTAATTTCAAGTATTTGGACAGGGAGCAACACTATATTTTTTAAACATAAAAATAACCTTTTAATCGAAGGAAGATAGATTTACCAGTCAACAGAGGCCCTTTTAATAAAATGCCTGGCCTCAACTCCAAACTTCAGATATCAATCATTAAGTAAACCTCATAAAGCAAGAAGTATGTCCTAGATCACCTTAAGACTGCAGAAGAGAGGAAGGCAAGGGACCAATCTGCCTCAGAAGTGGAAGCAGCTTAGTGTTCAAACCATGGTCCTAATACAATAAAATTGCCTAATATTTTATCTGCTAGGTTGTAGAATAAAATTTAACATCATGAAAATACCCAACACCAAGGATTCATGTCAATGCCTAACTATTTGCTGGCCTTCCTGACCAGGATAGCAACAATTAACCTGGTGCAGGAGGAGGAAAAGGTCACAGATGCTTCTATTTTAGGAATAAGTATAAATTTCTGATTCAGAAAAAGAATTCTGAATTTTTCAGTCCAAATAAGAAACAGCACAGTACCCAACTTTTCTTTAGTCAGAGTATTACTCTTAATGCCCTACACCAAAAATATCCAAGTTAAATAAGAAAATCAGCAGCCCAGTGTTGTTGCTCACCTACCTGACCAGCACAGTTGACAAAATACTGGCATTCAATTTGTCCTCTATCTGTTTCCACACCAGTAACTTGGCCTTTTTTGACCATTATGTGAAGAACAGCTGTCCGGTCATAAATCTGAACACCTGTGTCAAAGTAAAGAAAGAGCTAGTACATCATCTGATGTTCTACAATGAAGGCATCTGCAGCAGATTCTTCACCCAAAAGCATAACTGAATAAGTTGGTCAGTGATTTAATTTAAGAAACAAAGACCCGGGGCTGGGGCTGTAGCTCAGTGGTAGAGCGCTTGCCTAGCATGTGTGAGGCACAGGGTTCGATCCTCAGCACCACATATAAATAATGAATAAAATAAAGACCCACAACTAAAAAAAAAAGAAAAAAGAAAAAAGAAACAAAGACTCCTAGGAACCACATCCTGAGACTATGTAAATGGGTCCTGCTCAAGACTGAAAATAGGGCTGGGATTGTAGCTCAGCAGTAAAGCGCTTGCTTTGCACGCGTGAGGCACTGGGTTCGATCCTCAGCACCACATAAAAATAAATAAAAATATTGTGTCCATCTATAACTAAAAAAATATTTAAAAAAAAAAGACTGAAAATAGCTGATCAATTTAAAAACAGACTCTAGTATACAATAGTTGAAAATATGGAACAGGGATGGAAGAGTTCAAATCGGGCATCTTAAATCCCAATCCACCCACATCATAATCAGTTCATGTAAAGTATGTAACACCCTGGACACTACTCTTTCCATAACACATCCCAACTCCAGATCACGATTTAAGCTGTGGATCAAATCTCCAAAGTATGTTCTAAACTTGGAGCTTCTAAAGTCTTGGTGGGGGAGCCCCCTAAGTCTGAAATGCATTTATCAGCAATAAAAAGCCGTTACTTGAAATTTAGCTCAGTACCAGTAGAGTGCTTATCCAGCATGTGCAAGGCCCTGAGTTCAATCCCCAGTGCTAAGAGTGGGGAAAGAAAGAAAAGAAAAATGTGATCCTGAGAAAAAATACTTATCAAGACACACACACACACACACACACACACACACACAAAACTCAGATACTGTATTTAAAAAAAACAAAAAACAAGCTGGGCGTGGTGGCTCAAGCCTGTAATCCCAGCACTTAGGGAGGCTGAGACAAGAGAATCGCGAGTTCAAAGCCAGCCTCAGCAATGGTGAGGTGCTAACCAACTCAGTGAGACCCTGTCTCTACATAAAACACAAAATAGGGCTGGGGATGTGGCTCAGTGGTCGAGTGCCCCTGAGTTCAATCCCTAGTACCAAAAAAACAAAAAACTCTTGAAGCTGGGTGTGGTGGCGCATGCCTGTAATCCCAGCAGCTTGGGAGGCTGAGACAGGAGGACCACGAGTTCAAAGCCAGCCTCAGCAAAAAGCAAGGTGCTAAGCAATTCAGTGAGACCTTGTCTCTAAATAAAATACAAAATAGGGCTGAGGATGTGATTCAGTGGTTGAGTGCCCCCGAGTTCAATTCCTACCTACTCCCCACAAAAAAGGGCGGGGGGGGGCTGGGGTTATGGCGCAGTGGTAGCGTGCTCGCCTAGCATGCGTGAGGCACTGGGTTCGATCCTCAGCACCACATAAAAAAAATAAAGATATTCTGTTCGCCTACAACTAAAAAATAAATATTAAAAAAAAAAAAAAAAAAAAGGGCGGGGGGCTGGAGTTGTGGCTCAGTGGTAGGGCGCTTGCCTAGCATGTGTGAGGCACTGGGTTCGATCCTCTGTACTACATAAAAATAAAGAATAAAGGTATGTGTCCACCTACAACTAAAAAATATATATATTAAAACAAACAAACAAAAAACCCCAACTCTCGAGATCCAGTATTCAAAGGCAGGAAGATGAATACCACAAGGAGGACACTTTTTCCAAATGTAAGTTGGTATCATTGCCTACTATCACAAGACACTTCTTAGATAACTTCTTTCTCCCATACCCATGTTAAGAAAACACAAAAACCTGCTCACCATTCTGGGAGGCAGCACTTGCCAGGGCAAGAGCCACATCAGCAGAGGACACCACTGCATCCTCGGGAACATGCATGGCCCCCACCAAGTCGTGCACATTGAGGAGAGGGTAAAGTTCAGCCACTTTCTTAGGGGAGATGATCTCTGAAGGGATGCCTGTAACACTGCCAATGAATACAAGGGGACAATGACATTCATGGACTCTTTGCAGAGGTGAGTTTGGTAAAGTCAGGACAGGCTTCTAGTCTCGTACGTACTTCAGACTTGAGTTGATGCGCTTCAGGGAAATGAGCCGGTCCTGTGTTTGAGCCAGAAAAATTGAGCCTGTCCTTATGTAACCTGTAAGGAAAAAAATCAGTCAAACTGAGATAGACCAGACTAAATGTAAAGAGGGCTCCACTGGATTATACGTTAGACCTGTCCCAAATCCTAAGAATGTCACTCAACACCCCTGGGTAAGCCAATTAGCTTCCTTTGAGCTTTCAGTGAAAATGTAAAATACACCGGATATATGGACATTGTCAGCTCATCATCTTGTGAGGAGCAAACAAGGTCCTGACGTACATAAGATTACTCATAACAGGCCAAGTGTGTTGGGACACGCCTGTAATCCCAGTGGCTCGGGAGGCTGAGGCAGGAAGGTCTGAGTTCAAAGCCAGCCTCAGCAACTTAGCATGGCCCTAAGCAACTCATTGACTCTATCTAAAATACAAAAAGGGCTGGGGATGTGGCTCAGTAGTTAAGTCAATATCCAGTACAAAGAACAAGCAAACATGGCTCAAGAATCTTTTTTAGGCAAGATGTGACTCAAAACCCATCCCTATTCTTCGCTTCTGGGCAATATCACCTTTCCTCTTCCTAGCCTTGGTTGGAGTATAATCCTTGGCAAAAGTCACACATAACATTAGTTATCAGAGGGAAGATCCTCCCTCTCCTTCCCTAGTACAAACAAATAATGAACATGTCACTTAAGCTCAGCCAACTGGACCCTCAGTTTGCAGCAAGTGGATTAATGACTGAAGGTGTCTCATTTTAGGGGCAACAGAGTTCTCACCATTCCTGTTCCTCACATCCTGGCCCCCAGGTTGCCTCTAGCTGACAACCTCCTGCCAACTCCACAAGTGCCCAACATGCTTCCAACAAGCTCCTTTTTGAAGTTTAACAATCAATTTGGAATCAACACACATGATATATCATCACTATTACACTTGAGTCAGTGACGATCCTAAAATACTTTGTTCTTGTGAAGAAAACAGTGATCAGTCAGGTATCTTTAAAAATAGGATGTATAGTCAGGATAATTTAAATAGTTTAATATCTCTTGAAATCATCAGATAAATATGTCCTTCACTGACATGACAACAAGATCCCAGTTAAGAGGAACTGACATTTCAGAGCCTGGTGTTTAAAAATAGTAGATATACCAGCCTGTGCAGTGATCTTGGCCAGTGATCTGTGGGCTAATCACACTCTAAATTTCACTTTAAGGGGTCAGCAACTATTTTCTACTCATTATGGAAGATTATTTAGAGGAAGGTACTACTGTACCTGCACCTACACAATACAGTATGTTACACTATGTTAAATCATATTCCCCAAAACAAAACTACATTTCATACCACCCATTAACAAGATTAAAATTTCATTATTTTCCCACAGAAAACTTAAGGGTTTTTTTGTTTTTTTTTTTAATATTTTTTAGTTGTAGGTGGACACAATGTCTTTATTGATTTATTTTATGTGGTGCTGAGGATCGAACCCAGTGCCTCACGCATGCGAGGCAAGCGCTCTACCACTGAGCCACAATCCCAGCCCCAGAAAACTTAAGGTTTTGACTAAAGCAATTCTGGCATATAATTTGCATTGTTAAATGTTAAGAGTCATAAAATAGAAACAAATAAGGAAATGAAGGAGACATGATATTAAAAGGCAGTTCAAAGAAGAATCATAAATGGCCAGTAAACCTATGAAATGATTTTTAACTGAAAGAGATGTAAATTAGAATCCTCAAAGTTTTTTCCACTTCTCAGGATTAGCAAAAACAAATACCCCATGTTGAGAGAAGACTGTAAAGAAATAAGCACCCTCGGGCTGGGATTGTGGCTCAGTGGTAGAGCGCTTGCCTCGCATGCGTGAGGCACTGGGTTCGATCCTCAGCACCACATAAAATAAATCAATAAAGACACTGTGTCCACCTACAACTAAAAAATATTAAAAAAAAAAAAAAAAGAAATAAGCACCCTCTCTTTTCCTAAAAATTAAAGGGAGACCAATAGAGAAAGGGACCAAAAGGTGGGAAGTGGGAAATGCTGGGGAGTGATGTTGGCCAAATTATATCGTTATATTATATGAACATACGAATATTTAACAACTACCATCATTATGCACAACTATAATACACCAATAAAAATATGTGGAAAAATGGGGCTGGGATTGTGGTAGAGCACTTGCTTCGCATGCGTGAGGCACTGGGTTCGATCCTCAGCACCACATAAAAATAAATAAAGATATTGTGTGTCCATCTACAACTAAAAAAAAAAAAAATTAAAAAAAAATATGTGGAAAAAAAGAAATTGCCACTCTTATATACTATTGGTGAGGGTACAATCCTTTAGGAGAGTAATTAGGCAATATCCATCAAAATATAAAATACCCATACCCTTTGTCCAACTTATCTCTTACAGAAGGAATCTATTTTTTAGAATTAGGAGAAAATAAAGATACTTGGACAAAAGTTTTTACTGAACCATTACGTATAGTGGCAAAAAGATGGGGGGACCTATAAATGGATGAACAAGCTTTGGATGGCAGGTGCTATGGAACACCACTCTGCAGTTAGAAACAATGAAACAGGATTATATGTATTAATCTGGAAAGGAGCCTAATATATACTTTTATTTAACTGTTATTAAAAATGGGTGGGTGCAATGGTGCACACCTGTAATCCCAGTGGCTTGGGAGGCTGAGGCAGGAAGAGTGGAAGTTCAAGGCCAGCCTCAGAAACTTAGTGAGGCCCTGGGCAACTCAGCAAGACCCTGTCTCAAAATAAAAAAAAGGTCTTGGGATGTGGCTCAGTGGTTAAGTGCCCCTAGGTTCAATCCCTGGTATTAAAAAAAAAAAAAAGTTACTGTATTTGAGGAAATAAGAGAAACAATTTCAGATATAAAATATGGTACAGAGCACATGACGAATTATTAAATAAACAGTACTAATAAAATGTTTATAAGCGGCTGGGGCTTAGTGGCAGAGTGCTTGCCTAGCATCTGTGAGTGGGCTCAATCCTCAGCACTACATAAAAATAATAAAATAAAGGTACTGTGTCGATCTACAACTAAACATATATAAAAATGTAATATACAAGTTTGGAGAGAGATGAGACCTGGGTAGGGTGAATGGTCTGAAATAGACACTTCATAAAGTACTGCTATATCAGGATTTTTAAGGATAAGTAAGATTTGAATAGACTGAGCAAAGTTGATGGGCAGTTATTTGCTAACTCTGAAAACATAAACCAATATATCTGGCCAAGTGGGGGGACCATCCTTGTAGATGAAGACCATAACTTGTCAGTTAAATTTCAGTTTGATGGCTGGGGTTGTGGCTCAGTGGTACAGCGCTTGCCTAGCAAGTGTGAGGCACTGGATTTGATTCTCAGCACCACATATAAATAAATAAAATAAAATATTTTAAAAAAATAAAAATAAAAATTCAAGTTTGATATAGCCCACTGGTCCTCAGTCCTGGCTGTATATTACACATTAGAATCACCTGAGACAATGGTTGGGGTTTTGTTTTGGGGGGCAGTACTAGGAATTGAACCCAGGAATGTTGTACCTCTGAGCTACATTCCCAGTCTTTCCTATTTTTTGAGACAGGGTCTAAGTTGTCCAGGCTGACCTCAAACTTGTCATCCTTCTGCCTCAGTCTCCTGAGTCCAGGCATTTACCACCACGCCTGGCTATGAAAAGTCTTTAAATATGGCCTGAGCCTGGGCCTCACTCCAAGATTCCAAATTCAGTCTGTGGTGGTTAGGTTAGGCCAAGCCACAGGTACTCACAATATGCAGTGGTTCTCAAGCCTAGGCACATGTCAGCTGAGCAGCTTCAAACATCACCCCTGCCCAAGGCCCACCCTAGACCAATAAATCAAATCAATCTTTGAAAATGAGATCCCTGCACCAGCACTTTTTAAAGTTCCTTGGGGGCTGGGGTTATGGCGCAGTGGTAGCGTGCTCGCCTAGCATGCGTGAGGCACTGGGTTCAATCCTCAGCACCACATAAAAATAAAATAAAGACATTCTGTCCACCTACAACTAAAAAAATAAATATTTAAAAATAAAATAAAATAAAATAAAAGTTCCTTGGGTACTGTTTTGTTTTGTTTTGGGTGGGAAGTGTGTAACTTTTCATTGGGGTTTAAAACTGAGAGAAAATTTGGAAGCCTACTACAAACAGCTCCTGATACCTTTTGCTAAGAATCAGCAACTGTGTTTTGCCCAATTTGCTTTATCATGTATATTTTCTTTCTACACACACGCAACCTTTTTCTGGACCATTTGAGGGAGTTGCAGATACTGCCCTTATTTCTAAATACTTTATTGTGCATTTCACAAGAACAAAAACATTCCTTTAGAGAATCAGAGTACAATTATCAAAATCAGGAAATTTAACACTGATACAATATTACTATCTAGTCTATAGACCATTCAGATTTCATCGGTTATCCTAATGATATACTTTATATTTTGTGCCCTCAGCCCAGGATCCAGTCTAGGATCAGACACTCCATTTCGTGCTCTTTTCCCTTTGGTCTTCTCCAATCTGCAACAGTTCCTCATCCTTTATCTTCCTTGGCCTTGACATTTCTGAATGGTATAGGTCAGATATTTTAGAAAGCATCTCATAACACAGGCTTGTCTCAACAGTCTCTTTTTTTTTTGGTACTGGAGATTGAACTCAGGGGCACTCGACCACTGAGCCACATCCCCAGCCTTATTTTGTGCTTTATGTGGAGAGACAGGGTCTCACTGAGTTGCTTAGTGCCTTGCTGTTGCTGAGGCTGGCTTTGAACTCCCGATTCTCCTGTCTCAGCCTCCCAAAGTGCTGGATTACAGGCTTGCGCCACCGTGCCCAGCTTCAACAGTCTCTTATACATTCAGATTATTCATTTGCAGCAGGAATAGCCCAGAAGAGATGCTGCTTCTTTCTGTGACAACTGTTTATTCCACTATTGGTGACACTGACTTTGACCATGGGGATTAAAGTGGTATCTGCCAAGTTTATCCTCTATAAAGTTACTATTTTTTGTCATTAACAAGTAATTTGCATGGAGATTACTTTTAAACAACTTAAATATCCTGTATCCACTTCATATTTTCACCCAATATTTACAGCATTCATTGGTAATTCTTGTCTGAAATTACATTGCTATGATGGACACTGAATGGCAAGTTCTAATCTATCATTCCTTTACATGTATTATTTGGCATTCCTCAGTAAGTTCATTTTCCCTTCTTCCAAATTTAATTTTTACTTATTTTATCAATATGGACTTGTGGATTCCTATTTTGGACAATGGATTATAATCCATTGCTTTGTTTTCCCTCTTGCTCTAGTTACCCTAGATCAAGCCATAGGAGTTCCTTCACGCTGGCTCTTGTGTACTTTCGACATGTCCTCATCACTTGGGGACCACTTCTTTACTTTTTGGCAGAAAAAATGTTCAAACCTCATTACTTTATAGCTTCCTAGTCTCAGCCAGGGATCAGTCATTTCTTCAAGAAGCTCTGATTCCTTTCAGGTAATAATGTCTTTTGAAACCAAGCCCCAACACCACAGAGCTCCTCTAGTTTTCCCCTTCCATATTGTATCTCCCTTCTCCAACACTGAGAAAACTTGCTTCCTTTACCTTCAATACATCCTCCCATATTTCCTCATTTGGTCAGTCCTACAATACACAGAACGATCCAAACCTCTGTGGAAAACCAACTTGCTAATTATGGGTCAATACTTATTCTTTCTTTCTGACTAGTTTAAAAACCATGGCCAAAAGCTCATTTTAGCATGGTTTTTATTCATCTGAAATGCAGTTAGGGTCCTTCATTTCTGGTAGTATTCTGCTGTAGGGTTTCCCTCATTCTTCAAGAATTTGTTTTATATTTAATTATGCAAAATATTGATAGGCTGAGGCAGGAGGAGGATTGCAAATTTAAAGCTGGCGTGGGCAACTATGACTCTGTCTCAAAAATAAAATAAAAAGGACCGGGGGGCTGGGGCTGTAGCTCAGCGGTAGAGCGCTTGCCTAGCATGAGTGAGGCACTGGGTTCGATCCTCAGCACCACATATAGATACTAGATGAATAAAATAAAGATCCATCAACAACTAAAAAAATATTAAAAAAAAAAAAAAGGACCGGGGATGTAGCTCAGTGGTAGAGCACCTGCCTAGTATGAAGGCAGCCCTGGATTTGATCCCTAGTTAAAAAGAAAAAGACAGAAAAACTTACAAGTGTCACCACTCCTACTGACCCCAACTCTTGCACTCTATTTCCCCTTTGCCCTCTGAAGGCAACCAGTTTCACAGTAACTTCTGCTTTATCCTTTCTGTATTTTTATTTTGCAAAAGCAAGAAGGTACTTTTTTCTTCGGGAGGGTTGGTGAAGAACAAACCCAGGGCCTCATACATGCTAGGCAACCACTGAGCTGCATTCCCAGCCCACCCTGCAATATTTTTTCTAACAATGTATCCCAGAAATCACTCCATAGGAGTTAATAGACATGTTCCTCATTCTTTTTTTACCTACCTAGTAGTCCTTAGGTGTTGTACCACTTAATCAATCTGCTAGTAACTTTGTAGTCCTACATTTGCAATTAAATGATACTGTAATCATCTTTGATGTACATTTTTTTACAAAATGTAAGGTGGAAAAAATGAGGCCTAACAACATTCTTAATACATTTTGGTTTTAAAAAGTACTAATAAACATATATTTTAAAAGAGTCCAACAGAGTACAAACTAAACAGAATGGTAGCCTCTTGGAAGGTATTCAAGAGAGGAAAGTTTCCACTTTCTATGTCTTTATTGTTCACATTTATTATAAGCATATAAATTATTATATATGTTTAAAAATTTTAAAGTTTATCTGCTAAATAATTTTTAAATCAATTTTTCACTAATTGAAAAACTGGCTTAATATTCCTGCATCTAGGTTTATTTCTAAAAGAATGGCCCATCCTTATAAGATCAAATAGTATATTAAATACTTTCAAGAAATTAACTTTTAGTCAGGTACAGTGTGCACGCCTATAATCCCAATGGCTCGGGAGGCTGAGGCAGGAGGAGCGTGAGTTCAAAGGCAGCCTCAGCAAAAGCGAGGCGCTAAGCAACTTAGTGACAGACCCTGTCTCTAAATAAAATACAAAATAGGTCTGGGGATGTGGCTCGGTGGTCGAGTGTCCCTGAGTTCAATCTCCAGTACCAAAAAAAAAGAACTAAGCTCAAGCCGGGCACGGTAGTGCACACCTGTAATTCCAGTGGCTCAGGAGGCTTAGGCAGGAGGATGGCGAGTTCAAAGCCAGCCTCAGCAAAAAGTGAAGTGCTAGCCGGGTGTGGTGGCTCACGCTTGTAATCCCAGCACTTAGGGAGGCTGAGACAGGAGAATCGCGAGTTCAAAGCCAGCCTCAGCAATGGCAAGGCGCTAAGCAACTCAGTGAGACCCTGTCTCTACATAAAACACAAAACAGGGCTGGGGATGTGGCTCAGTGGTCGAGTGCCCCTGAGTTCAATCTCCAGTAC
>PVHX01021082.1:0-30549 GCA_004024805.1 Geosciurus inauris | reverse complement strand
GCAAGCACTCTACCAACTGAGCTATATCCCCAGCCCACCAACACTCATTCTTAACAGGCCTATAAAAATCTGTAGCACAGAAGAGAAGAATGCAAGGAGACGAGCTTGAGGACAAGTTAGTAGATCCTCCCATTTGGTGGAGAAGCAGCAGGATGATGTACAAAGAGATCAGCAGCCTGGGGCAAGCCATTCACCTCTCAGAGTCTTTTTTTTTTTTTCCTTTATTAAGTAAAGGTAACAGTTACTAATCACCAACCTTGTGGGGCTGTTGTAAGGACCAAGAGCCTATAGGCAGGCATGCACAAGGTGGACTCTCCAAAATGACCACGCCCTTTCACTTGAAAGTAAAGTAGTTTCCCACCCATTCTCTCATGCTATGACCAGTTGCCACCCAGGTGGGTGAGGCAAGATGACCATGGTTAGGGTTGGGGGTAAAGGAAGACTGCCCCCACCATGGAACAGAGAAGACAGGGCTGATTTATCTCACTTGGTCACCTGGCTGCCTAGCTTTAGCTAGGGCATCACTGAGGGCTCAGGTGATGGGAACAGAGGAACAGGGGAAGCCTGTTTGGAGCCACCATGAGATACAATCTGGGATAACTACAGGTGCCAGGGAAAGGAGTGGGCTGCACAGACCTGGTATTAGCAGGTATGAGAATGAACTGGAGGAATGTAGGTTGTTATTATTAATGACCCTGACTATACTCATGCTCTAGAACTTGGGAAAATTCTGGTTAAAATTATAAAACAAGATGGGCACAGTGGTGCAGGCCTGTGATCTCAGCAATTCAGAAGGCTGAGTGAGGCAGGAGGATTGCAAGTTCAAGGTTAGCCTCAGTAACTTAGTGAGAACCTGTCTCAAAATGAAAAGGTCTGGGGATGTGGCTCAGGATGTGTACAGGACCCCTGGATTCAGTCCCCAATACCAGGAGGAAAAAATCATGAGACATTCGCACAGGACATGACTAGACAACACTTTATGGGACATTATTTATTGCCAACATTTTATGGGGCATTATTTACCACCAGATTGAATCTATAAGAGTTGAGACCAGGGCTGGGGTCTTTGCTCAGTGGTAGAGCACTTGCCTAGCATGTGTGAGTCACTGGGTTCGATTCTCAGCACCACATATAAATAAATAAAATAAAGTCCATTGACAACTAAAATAATATTTTTTAAAAAATGTTGAGACCAGTTGTGATGCTCAGTTTGCAGATGAGAGCATGGAGGCTCTTCACCTTCCCTTTGCCGCAGCCAAAGTACCAAAGCAGCTGGGAGCTGAGCTGCAGGGCTAACTAAACCTACATATGTGCATTTCCTGCCTTTGGTCTCACTTTCTGCCCCTGCCTCTTCTTTCAGAGTTCTGCTAAACTTCAGGGATTTTGAAGAGGGAACTTTTGAAATAATTAAGTTTCTTCCATCTTTCTTCAAAGCTGACTTTGAATAAAACCTATTTTCCTACCAATCTGAATATTTTAGGAGCAGCAAGAACTGGAGCTTGGTCTTCCTTCCCTGGGGGGGCGGGTATTAGAGCCCCTTGGTACTCCTAAGACCCCTGATTCCTCCTTACAGAGACAACCTTTCACTGCCCTCTTTAAGATTCACTGAACAAATGAATGACTTAGTCTCTAACAGGTAGGAGCCCTAATTTACAGCTGAGCCTCATAACAGGAGCCAGATTAACAGTTAGATAACTTTTCACTCCTGTCAGATCCCCAACACTCAAAAAGAGAAGGGCAGACTGCAGGTCAGTCTTAGAGAAATTGCAGCTCACTCCTGTGAATTGTGAACTCTTAGACTGTCGCCACTGAAAAGCATATTTTGAACGCTGCCGGCTATTCCATTGAGCACACAGGACAGCGAGTGTGCCCAGGTCAAGAGAAGCTCTGCCTACCACAGGAGTCACTCGCTCCCTCCATCCTGTTGACCATTAAAGCTTCAGCTGTTTCCAGAGTTCCAGAGTGTTCTATCATTTGTGTTTCTAGGACAGAAAATAAAATCTCTTCGCTGAGCTGCTGAAATAAGTGTCAGAAGGTTTTATGTATTTCAGTACAAAGCAAATGTGCTTGTTTCTGGCAGTTGTGACAGGCAGCGCCCAAACACTGAATAATATTTTGATCTTGGTCTCTGAGTGACAACTGTCCCTCAGCAGCACCTGTTCCGTCTGCACTTTTGGGAGCTGACATTTATAGAGCCCCATCACATGCTAAGCTCAGGGCCAAGAGCTTTGTAGATGAGTAGATGATCTCATTCATGAAGTCCAGAAACCCTTGCTGGGTGCCTGCTTTGTGCTAGGCCTGACCTCAGAGACGGAGGCGAGGACAGTGATGGAGGACACAGAGAGCCTGAATTTCTACATTTTAAGGGTGGAAGGTAGTTCTAAACAACATCTAAACCCACGGAAGCGTGGAAGATGGACAAGCACCACACAGAGGAAGGAAGTGGGCTGAGGGACGGTTTAGGGGCAGAGGAGTCCGGCCAGTCTGGGTAGGACAGTGACTATGGAACTGGAATCTGAAGGACAAGGAGGAGACAGACATTCCCTCAGAAACTGGAGGAAAGCACGTTGCAGAAAAGATGGCAATGAGCAGGGAGGCCCGATTGGGCATATGTCTGAGGTGTCCAAGAGGCAGGGGACATCCAATGCGTAGATGGTCAGGTACCAAGGGAGGGAATGTCATGGTGGCCAATTCTGCAGGGCATGTCAAGCCTGTGGAATGAGACAGGATCTTATTCCAAGAGCAAAGGAGAAATTGTTGGAAGTTTTAAGCATGGAATGGCCCTGCCTGAATCTGTCTGTAAAAGGTCCTTCCGGTTGCTGTGTGGACACTAGGCTGGGGCTACAAATAAAAGGAGCCCAGGTGGCGGCTCCTACAGTCAGCCAGGAGATATGCAACTAGGGGCTGGGAGTCAGGTGCTCCTCACTCAGATGCCCCTGGTGAGGCCGAGGGCAGCTGAGAGCCCACGGAGAGTTCTGAGAGAGGCCAGGGAGGGGAAGGTCTGGATGGCACTAGCATATGAATGGTGTTTGAAGCCCACCAGACCAGTTGAGGTCACTAAGGGAAAACAAATCAATATAGCAGGGAAAGGGACCCAGGACAGAGTGAAGTAGGAGGGCAGGGGGCCAGCAGAGATGACTGAGACTGGGCAGCGAGTGACAAAGAGAGGCTCTGGCAACCGTGTGACAATACAGAATCAAGATATCAAGCTGGGCGCAGTGACGCACGCCTGTGATCCCAGCACTTAGGGAGGCTGACACAGAATCCTGAGTTCAAAGCCAGCCTCAGCAATGGTGAGGTGCTAAGCAACTCAGTGAGACCCTGTCTCTACATAAAACACAAAATAGGGCTGGGGATGTGGCTCAGTGGTTGAGTGCCCCCGAGTTCAATCCCTGGTACCAAAAAAAAAGAAAAAAGAAAAAAGAAATCAGGAAACTTTTTTTTACATTGCTAAGGATCAAACCCAGGCCTTGTGCATGTTTGGTACCACTGAGTTACATAACCAGTAGATCCAAGGAACAGCCATTGGTACAGTCACTGTGGAAAACAATATACGGGAGCGTCCTTAAAAAACTAAAAATAAAGCTGGGGAATTAGCTCAGAGAGAAAGAGTGCTTGCACAAGGCTCTGGGTTCAAGCACTAGGACCACAAAAAGAAAAGACAAGAAACTAAAAATGGATCTACCACACGATCTGGCTACCCCACTTCTGGGTATATATCTAAAGGAAGTAAAATCTGAACATCAAAGAGGTGCCAACATCCCAGCACTTTGGGAGGCTGAGACAGGAGAATCGCAAGTTCAAAGCCAGCCTCAGCAATGGCGAGGTGCTAAGCAACTCAGTGAGACCCTGTCTCTACATAAACACAAAATAGGGCTGGGGGTGTGGCTCAGTGATTGAGTGTCCCTGAGTTCAATCCCCAGTACCAAAAAAAAAAAAAAAAAAAAAGAGGTGCCAACACTCCCAGGTTTCTTGCAGCACTATTCACAATGCCTAAGACATGGAATCAACATAGGTGCCCATCTATGGACCAGTGGGTAAAGAAAATGGGATATGTACCCACGAGGCAGTATTATTCAGCCTTGAAGAGGGATGAAATCCTGTCATTTGCAGCAAAATGGATGGAACTAGAGGTCATTACAGAGTGAAAGAAGCCAAACACAGAAAGAAAAACATGTTCTCCCTTGCATGTGAAAGCTAAAAGAAGACAGAAAAAGAAAAAGAAAGAAAGGTCCATCTGAATGCAGGAGAGTGATTCCTAGGAGCCAGGCAGGGACTGGCAGCGGGACAGAGCAGAACAGTAACCAGCAGAACAGTTAGGTGAGTGTGAGCTCTGGCATTGTGCAGCTCAGTGGAGTCACTACAGTTCACAAGAACCTACTTCCTGAAGATCTAGAAGAAAGAGCTCAAAGGCTCCACAGTAGAGAAATGATAAGGAAACAGAAATGCTGATTACCCTGATCTGAGAACACGGTATGCATGTTAGTACATCACACTGCACTTCATCGATATATACAATAATTATGTGTTAATTTAAAAATGTAATTTAAAAAAAGAGACAGTGGGCATGCCCTGCCCCGTGGAGCCCACTGGAGGACTGCTGGGCCCAAGCACACTGCCCCGCTAGGCTGGCAGGAGTAGCCCAATGGCCAGCTCGGGTAGGACCCCAATTGGAGGCACACTTGCAAGGTGGGGAAAGGAGACGTGGGTACAGATTAAGTCTTTCAAGAAGTTCTGGGGTGAGGTCAGGTATAGGGACACATGTAATCCCAGCGATTTGGGAGGCTGAGGCAGGAGGATCGCAAGTTTGAGGTCAATCTAGGCAACTTAGTGAGACCCTGTCTCAAAATAAAATGCAAATGGCTGGGGATGTGGTACAAAGATAGAGTGCCTCTGGTTTCAACCTCCAGTACCACAAAAACAAAAGGAGGAAGAGGAGGAAAATAAGAAGATGAAAGAATGAGGGACTGGGGTTGTGGCGCAGTGGTAGCGTGCTTGCCTAGCACGCATGAGGCACTGGGTTCGATCTTTAGCACCACATAAAAATAAAATAAAGACATTCTGTCCACCTACAACCAAAAAATAAATATTAAAAAAAAAAGATGAAAGAATGACCAGGAGTTGGCAAATTTTTTTCTGCAAAGAGCCAGATAATAATATTCATCTCTGCCAGTCATAGGTTCTCTATCACAGTATTCACTTCTGCTATTTCAGGGCAAAGACAGTGGTAGACAAAAGTAAATAAATGGCCTTGACTGCGTGCAATAACACTTTGTTTACAAAAGCAGGGAGTGAAAGGCCTCATTCATTTCACCAGACCCTTCCCTGGACATTTGTTTTTCCCAGCTCTCCAGAAAAAAAAATAATGGCTGTGATTCGTGGCATTTGATAAACTGCGTGCTACCAATGAGACTTTTCTGGACCTGGACTGGGAAAAATGCTAACAAGGGCAGGTGAGATGGTAACTCACCTGGGACACCAGGATCATCAGGTGCGGGGAGGCCTTGTGTGGGGAAAGTGGAGTGTGTATAGGAATTGGAAGAGGGCCCTGTGGCAGGAGCCCCTAGAGCCCAGCAGGTAGAGATGGGATTGGACCAGACCAGACAGGGCCTTGCAGGACAGTCCACACCAACAGTGAGAGGACGCTTTCTCAAGTGTGGCAGGTGTTTTCTGCTTGGGCTGCAAGGAGGTATTCAGGGGGCAGAGGAGGGCCGGGCGGCTGCAGGAGATATGGTCAGCTTTGCACTTTGAGAAGACCACAGGGCTCAAACAAAGTGGCAGGACTGGAAGGCCAGAGTGCAGAGCCTGTAGGAGGGATGCTGAGAGGCCAGCAGCAGGGCAGAGGAAGGGCAGGTGTCAGGTGGTAGCCAGGCTATAGGTCTGCCCTGTGACTGCTGGGAAGGAAGAGGCAGGAAGACCCCTGGTACTGCAGCCAGAGTAGAAGGCTGGACTGCTGCTCTCCCCCACTGCCGCCTTTTTATTTGTTTGTTTGTCTGTTTATTGTCCTGAGGATGGAACCCAGGGACACTCTACCACTGGGCTATACGCACAGTCCTTTTTATTTTGAGACAGGGTCCTGCTAAGTATCCCAGGCTGGCTTCAAACTTGCGATACTCCTGCCTCAGCCTCCTGAGCAGCTGGATTACAGGTGTGTCACCGTGCCTGGCCCGCTGCTGTGCTTCTGCAGTGGCTCTTCAGTGTTCTACTCATCCACGGGCCACCTGGGCCTACAGGGCCCCTCACTGATAAGATGAGGTAGACCCAGGGCAGGGGTGCAGAAACACGCTACTGACAAGAGGCCACTGATGCACCACAGAACCCAGGGTTTCCGCAGGTTGGGGATTCTAGGGGTCCCGGCCTAGGCCTCCTCCTTTACCTGAGGGTGGTAGGATCTCTTGCCCTGGAATGTCTTCTGGGAGAATCTTCTCTTAGAAGTGAAGATAGAGAAATTTCTTTCTAAGGAAGGGAAGAAGCTGTGCTTTAGTCCCTTCTGGCCATGGGATGCCAAGATTGCAGGCCAGGACTTTGGAGGCAGCCCCTCCTTGGATGCCAGGGACTCCACGAGCCACCCATACCAGCACTCACCTAAGCACAGCCTCAGGCAATGTGGAGCCTTTCTGTGCCTTCTATCTGCTGAGTGACTTCAGCAAGTCACCTCATCTCTCAGATCCTGTGAAAGAGCTTGGATACTGTCTATCTCGAAGGGCTGTTCAGCTAATTAAAGGCAATGTCATCTGCTAAGTGCTGTGTGCAGGACAGACATGCAACTCACATGGAAAAAATAAGGATTGATTCCAAAAGAAAAACAAACCTGGAACCCTACAAAATCAGAATAAATAAATGTGGGATTAAATATTAATAAAAGGAAACCGAGGGCTGTAGCTTAGGTAGAGTATGTACTGAGCATGTGTGAAGCCCTGGGTTTCACCCCAGCACCACAAAAAATAACAAAAAACTATCAAGCTCATAACTTGTTAAATTTAATATTAATTAAAATGTCATTAAATTTGAATATAGCCACACTGGAATTTTTTTAAATGAAGACAATTAAAGTTAGGGTTTTTTATTTTTTTCACATTGAAAGCATCCCTGTGTGTGCATGCTTGCTGGGAAACCTGTCTGCTAAGTGGGTAAGTAAATGTCAAGGCTCAGAAAGTTAACGGATGAGCGCGTCTGGCCTGAATAACGGTGGCTGTTCTAACTTCCAGACAACAGCAGAGCTCTGCCCTGTGCCAAGGGTTGCAGCCTTCTCTTCCCTGTGCCCAGGTTGGGCTACCCCAGCTGCACTGGGGCCTTGGACACTCCATCTCCAGAGACATTGCCACTGGTCCTCCCACCACATGAGTCCTCCCCTCCTCTGCCTGAGACTGTCAGATCTCAGTTTAGAGCCATTCACTGACCCCTGAGGGCTGCCTGGGTGCACCTCTGGGTGCTGCCTCTGCACCTGTGCTCCCCATCACAGAGCCAAGTGATGTAACCTGTGCCATGATTATGTCATGGATGGTGACAAGGCCCCAGCTTGCCTCCACCACTGTGCCCCTCAGTACTTAGCACAGGGCCTGGGATGTGACTGTTGAATGAGATAAAAACTAGTGATCCTGGGCAAGTTGTTCCCTGAGTTTCAGTTTCCTGACTGTGGTGTGAGGTGGAGTTAGTGTAGCAGCAGTTTGTAAAGAGGATGAAACAAAACAGAGAGAGAGCCCAGCACGGTGTCAGCCCACTGTGGACACCCCTTCACAGGAATCTGCTATTTGAAAACCAAGCCCTTTCCCTCCAGCCCAGCAACTGAGCTGTGTGAACTCTAACCACAGCTCATAGGCACCAACATTTCAATTGGTTTGAGAGTCCCTGAGAGAGAATTTGGCCTGGGGACATCAATTTTCTGGCTCCCCCTGCCTCAGTAAAGGGTGTTGGGTGTGGCAGGGGTGTGGCAGAGGGCAGAAGGGGCCCATAACTGGTATCTTACTCTTTGTCATTCGTTTTCTCTGTGAAATTAATTCTTCTCTCCGGAATCTCTCTGGATCCAGTTCTGAGTAGTCCCAACTTGTATAGCCCTGGGGGTGAGGATATGTCCCTAGAGAGTGGAGAGAGAATGGACACTGGCCAAAGAGAAGGGAGGCAGACCACCCAGGACAGAAGAAGACAAAGTCCTCAAGGCCCCCTGCTGGTTCTGGAGGGTGGGGCTTCCAGTACCACCCCACCCCAGGCTGGCCTGTGGCCCTGGAGGCGTCACTTCCTCTCTAGAGGGCTTCAGGTATGGGGCCTCCCCTGCCTAATGGACAGCTGGGTTGAGGTCAGATGACAGGTGCGTGACTCTCACGCATTGTGCAAATGTGAAGGTGCTGCAGTGCCTCATGTCCCACCCCTCCGCCCTGCTTTCCTGGACCAGGAGCTCCCTGGTGGCATGGGCTGGGTCTTAGTCATCTTTGGCCTCCAGGGTTTCCTGCTGGACCTGGTGCATAATAAGTAAATGCTCAGCAAATGTTTGTTAAGCAGAGGCTGGGGATGTAGCTCAGGGGTAGAGCTTGCCTAGCATGCGCAAGACCCTGGGTCCCATCTCCAGCAATATAAAGAAAAGAATAAAGGAAAGTTTGTTAAACGTGTTATGACACTTTGAGTTAAGTGTCAGAAATGGGTTCTCAGAATGGTGATGCCTTCAAGGATACTTAAGAAACTTGGGCCCCTGAGCAAAGCTGCTAGTTCCTTGGACAAAGTCAACAGACAGGAGCTTGATTACTGGGCATGAGTTAGGAGAAGATGAAGTCTTCGGCAAAAAGACTGGGAAGAGGGAAGAGCAAGGAGAGGGTCAGAGAACGGGAGGCAGAATGTCACAGTGGTCAGGGACCCAGCTTGGGAGGGGTCAGCCTTGGGACTAATCCCTGCCCTCCCACTTTGTTTGCTGTTGGACTTCCTTTATCCTCCATGTTAAGAGGATTACATGGGCTTCAGAAAAGCATTAGCACAGCAAGTCTGAGACTGCTGGCCTCAGAGAGGCCTTAGAAAAGCTTGCAAAGACTGGCTCTTGGCTGGTGTCTGGGAACTTGGCCAGTGAACAGTTCCTTACACTGATATAAAACTCTCCGACACTGAGTGGGTTCACTGTGCCCAGACTGCACAGGGTGGCTCATGTTACACACATTCTTTTCTAGAATTGTGATAAGTGATTGACAGAGGCATCTTTGTGATGACCCTTGATGACAACTTTGGCGGCTACATCTTTAATGGGCAGAGACATAACATACAAATCGATACATTTTCATGGCAGGGGGAAGTGGCTGGGTGGGACTCCTTGTGGGAGGGGAACAGCACAAAGAAGCCTGCCTTTTCCCTTGGGATCTTTACTGTATCATTGTTCATCAAACTCAGCCATGACTGTTGCTATATGCTCAGATCTGTGAGTTCTCCTAATGTGGGGGGTGACTTTGGGAACCCCCAACACAATAGGATAGGTAAAAAGTGCTGACTTGGCACAGAATCTAGTACACAGGAAACTTGCAATAAACAGAAGTTTTTCACAACCTTAGGAATGTCTAGGCTGAGCTGGGGCAGTGAGGAAGGGCACTGAAGGGTGGCTGTGCCTGCTGGATAGAGGGGCTATGGCTGGCCACTTGGGTCACATGAAGGGTAGAAAGCTAGGATGATCTAACCAGCATACTGCTTTTGGATCCTTCAGCCCATGCCACATGCATAACTGACAGGGTTGTTGAAATTTGGGTATCTATGAAGAGAGGCTCCCAATCTCCCTGCAGATGTAGCTGGGCACAAACCTGGATTAGAAAGGATGTCTTAGAACTGTTTTGAGGCAGCAGAAAAATTCATGCTCCTTGGGACTCTCACTGTGCACTTTACTTTCTTTGGTATTTAGGAGAGGAAAGGAAGCTGGCCTTGATGAAGGGGTGTTATGACAAAGGAGAGTTACCTAAGCTCTGATGGAAAATATCTTCCCAGAATTGCAGCCCCCAAGAGGAGGCAGTCAGCTCTCACCTGCCATCCACAGGTGCATGGTGTTGCAGATATCGGACTTGAATTCGTGAGTGTTGAACCAGGACTGTGGGAAGCAGCAGCAGAAGCTGGTGTACAGGGCTTTGCTCAAAAGTGACGGCAGCCTCTGCAGGAACAAGCAGAGCTCAGGCAACCTTTTCGACATGTCTGCCCCGAAAAGAGCCCCTCAGTTCAGAAAGGCCCTACGCTAACATTATTTCCCAACAACAAGATGCCTTCTTGCTGCTTTTTTTTCCCTCTCTCTCTTTCTTTTCTTTTTTTCCCCAGTACTAGGGATTGAACCCAGGGTGCTTTACCGACTGAGCTATAGCCCCAGTCCCTTTTATATTTTATTTTGAGACAGGGTCTTGCTAAATTACTGGGGATCTGGCTTTGAATTTGTGATCCTCCTGCCTCAGCCTAGAATTACAGGATTATAGGCATGTATCACTGTGCCACAGCCCTGCTTGTTTTTTTGCCTTTTTTCCTCCCCCAGCCCTGGGGGTTGAACTCGGGGCCTTGCACATGCTAGGCAAGGGCTTAACCACTGACCAGGAAGCCCCTTCCTGTTTTTTTTTTTTTTTTTTTGGTACTGGAGATTGAACTCAGGGGCACTCGACCACTGAGCCACATCCCCAGCCCTATTTTGTGTTTTATGTAGAGACAGGGTCTCACTGAGTTGCTTAGTGCCTCACCATTGCTGAGGCTGGCTTTCAACTCAAGATTCTCCTTCTCAGCCTCCCAAAGTGCTGGGATTACAGGTGTGTGCCACCGCGCCCAGCTCCCTTCCTGTTCTTAAGGGAAGTAATATCTGTCTTCTGCTGCTTCTACACCTCCTTACCTTTTCAGAGGACCACTCGTCACCCATCATGTTATGTTTTGCCAACAGCCTCCTCCCTCCCCGAAGCCCCTGTATGTGAGCTGTTAGCCCGCCCCTCTGCAGCTTGGCCAGAGAGCAGCTAAGATGTTGGCTAGAGACATAAACCTCTGTTACCATCGCCCGGGCAGTAATGGTCCTTTATGTCATGTAACACATGTGCCATCAGGAGTTTTGCACAGTGTGTCATTTTCCTCTTAACTTTGTCTGTATTAATTTTTAAAAATGATATAGTACAATCTGTCAGTCTTTTCACTTATGGCTTATTTCCTCCAAGTCATATTTAGAAAGCCCTCCCTCACCACCAGGCATGTTAAGTATTCAGTCATGTTTTCTTCTAGCCATCTCCTCAGTACTTATATTCATATACATACTCTAAAGAGTACATATATCTTTCCACACTTTTAATTTTAATATTCCAGGCTTACTTAAATCCTACAGAAGTATATAAAATAGAAAAGGAACGTCTCTTATAACCTCAGTCCCCAGAGATAAATATTGTTAAGAGTTTGGTAAATATTTTTCCAAATTTTCTTCTCTTTTTTGGCACATACACATATGGTCACGTGTCACTCAGCAATGGGGCTGTGTTCTGAGAAGTGCATTGTTGGCTGACTTTGTCACTGCATGAATGTCACAGAGTATACCTCATAAACTAAGACTGCTGTGATGTCTCTGGGACACAGCTGTAACATGCAAACCACTGTGGGCCAAACCGTCGCTGTGGTGCATGGCTGCATATATATTTGAATAATATATATTTGTATAAATTTATATTATTTATAATAATATATTATTTGTATAATAATATAAATATATTTGTATAATATAAATATATGTATATTTGTATATGTATAATAATATATATTTGTATAAATTGCTTTTTTAAAAAAATTTTTATTTGTTTTAATTAGTTATATATGACATATACTTTGATACATCATCTACAATGAAGTATAATTTCTCATTCTTCTGGTTGGACATGATGTAGAATATCATACCAGTCATATAGTTTCATATATTGAATTACTTTTTCATTTAAAATATATGATTACATCTCTCCCCATGAGTATGTAGAGTTCTGCTATATTTTTATAGCTGCTGCATTATAAGTGAGAGTACAGAGATACCACAATTTACTAATTACTACTTTATGGAAAGAATGCTTAGGGTGTACTCTTGACAGCAGAGGTGAACAGAAACCCAACATCATGTTTTTCTAAGCAATAGATGATGCTCACTTTCAAAAGTGCTTCTTCAAAATGGGATCTGGGTTGGTGAAACAAAAGAAAGGCATAGCTCCGGGAAATCCTGTCGAGAAGCTTGTTCTGGACGTCCTTGTTTGGCTGCCAGGAACAGAAATGGGGAAAGAATCATTGAGCCCCTTGGAGAGACCGCCAAGGGGCTGGCACTCTTCAAGTATGACTTTCATTTTCAGGAATCATCTTCTCCAGCTATTGAACCCCGTGTGTTTTATGAAATAACTGACTCATCTGTGGCTTCGGATTCACAAAGCCTGGGCCTCGAGGCAGCGGGCTGTTGAAGAAGGCACCCTAACCCTGGGGCATGGGTCCTGAGTACTGCCCTGTGCCAGTCACCTAACATGCACTAGTTCCTAAAGCTTGGAGAGCCACAGGACATTGGATAATGGCTGATGTGCAGGGTCCACAGGTGAGACTTGTCGAGGGAGATAAAATGACAGAGGAGTCTGCTGGGATGATCCATAGGATCCAAGGGAGCTGGTAGTTCACATTGAAGAGGTTGGAATTTGTTCCAAAGAAAAGTAAGCAAAGGGAAGAAATAATCAGATTTGCATTTACCTGGTATCTTTCATGAAATATCCACCAAAAGCTATCCAGCCACATGGTTCTGGGAGACGGAGAAGAGAGAAACTTCACTAATTCGCTGTCTGAACATAAAGACTTGGGGAAAAAAACCACAAAATCTATGTTATATATTTTTTTTAATTTGCCTTGATCCACAACCAGATTAATAATCATCTCCACTCAAAGCCTGCCTTTCCTTCTGTGCTGTGGTTTGCTATTGCTATGAAGAGCACCATCTCCTGCCAGTCATTTTTGGAGTCCATATATTTTGGAGTTACCAAAAAAGCCACCTAATCTCGTGGTGAGTCCCCACAATTTTCCTGGCCTTAAGCCAGGTGTTTTTATGTATTCTCAATTAGCCCTACAATAATCTTATGAGACACATCCTGCTGTCGAGGACTAGGAAATGAGAGTCCACAGATAGGAGACTGAGGACTAAAGAGCTGTGAGCACAGCTAGAGTAATTGGCCAGCAAGCGGCAGAGCCAGGACCGGAGCCCTAACTCTAGTAGTGTTTCACGCCGGCTTCCTACAGCTCTCGCCCCCTAGGGCCAGTTGACGATGACCAACAGCATCCCACGTAGATAATCATGCAAATGAAAAAGACTGGACCAGAAGATTCCTTTAATTTCCTTTCTGTTTTCAGAACTAGAATTCATATAGCTCTCAGGTTTCCAAAACATTTTCTCATATAAATCATCTTTTGGTCCCAAATATCAACAATTCACATTATGTTATGAGCCAATATTATTCCTGACACTAATGCTTCACCAAGTTAGGCTTTTGCCTAACTTTTGTCTGTGTCAGCAGCCTTTTGCCACTTGGACCATCAGATTCTTCTGAGTTAATAGTAAACATACAGGAACTGGGGTGGAGAGTTGCCTGGCATGCATGAGGTCCTAGGTTTAATCCCAAGCACTGCAAAATAAATAAATAAAAACATCGAATTCTAAAATTAAAACAATTATCCATGAGCTCAGAGCAGCAGAAAATTGAGCTTCCGGTGTTATGTAACCGGTCTTGAACCTTGCCCTAGATCCGAAGCTGCCACTGTCATAACAACATGTAACATTTATTGGATGCGTCCTGGGTGTCTGCCACCGGGCTGTGTACCTTCATTTCTTTTTTTTTTTTTTTTTTTTTTTTTAAAGATTTTTTTTTTTTTTTATTTGTAGATGAACACAATGTCTTTATTTTATTGCTTTGTATGTGGTGCTGAGGATCGAACCCAGGGCCTCACGCATGCGAGGCAAGCGCTCTACCGCTGAGCTACAATCCCAGCCCCTGTACCTTCATTTCTCATCTCACTCAGATGGGACTGATTCAGACATGGCCACAGCCAGGCCCGGAAGAAGGACAGGAAGGAGAGTGGAGAGGACGAAAGGAGAGAGAGGTGGGTGGGGTAGAGAAGTATAGGTAGAAGAGATGGTCCAAGATGCTGGGTCCCATGAAAGGCAGGACAACTAGTTAAGAACTGAGGGGACAATGACCAGAGCTGCTCTGGGGACACAGGAGTTAAGCAATCATGATGGATGAAGAGGCCCAGAGGTACAGCAGTTGGGCTACTCCTTGGTGTCCTCTGCTGGCCTCCTTCAGGTTCTCTCCCATCACATGTGCACATGGGCCTCCCAGGCTTGGCATCCTCCCCTCCCGCGGCACCAGCAGGCTCTAGAGCAAGTCCTAGGGGTAATGTATGCACCATGGGGGGCAGGAAGAAAATATTCTAACTAATGTGTGATTAAGAAAAAAGTTTGGGGCTGGGGTTATGGCGCAGTGGTAGCATGCTCGCCTAGCACGCGTAAGGCACTGGGTTCGATCCTCAGCACCACATAAAAATAAAATAAAGATATTCTGTCCACCTACAACTAAAAAATAAGTATTAAAAAAAAAAAGTTCAAGCTGGGTACAGTGGCGCACACCTGTAATCCAGCACTTAGGGAGGCTGAGACAAGAGGATCACGAGTTCAAAGCCAGCCTCAGCAATGGCGAGGCGCTAAGCAACTCAGTGAGACCCTGTCTCTACATAAAACACAAAATAGGGCTGGGGATGTGGCTCAGTGGTCGAGTGCCCCTGAGTTCAATCCCTGGTACCAAAAAAAAAGTTCAGCTTACTGATGTGCAGTGGAGTAGCTATCAGAGAAACATGTATAGAACTTATAAAAAGACATGTACCTATGAGGTGCATGCTCCAAATTTCTTGCCAATAGATAATCATCAAGATGCCCTGGAGACACTGCTCTGAGATGAGGCATAGAGTGAATCTGGGTTGTGGTTCCCCACTTGGCTTAGTGCCCTGGAGCACATGGCCCCAGGCAAAATCCTCAGTGGCTCTTAGGCTGGGAAAGAGGGAGCGCTGTGTCTGCCCGCTCCCTGCCACTCCACCCACAGGCCACAGCTGGCCTTTGGCCGAGCGGGCTACCGGCTCTCCTTCCTTACCTTGCCACTGAGGGGGTTCTTCTCTGCCCGAATCACGTTGCCCACCATGTCGCAGAAGTCCACTCCATTGGGAAGACTGTTGGGCCCAGAGTGGTTAAATTTGGGAGGCTGGTATAGCTCGGCCAGAAGATTCTTTTCTGCTGTTTTCTGAAGCAAAACAAGAGAACGTGAAAATGGGGACCACTGTTTTGACACTTCAAAATAATAGGATATCTTCCCCTTTTCATTATGAAGACAGTCTAACAACCTTATAGACACTGAGAAAATTAGAGGGTGTTTAAGACCCAGCACCCCTTACCAAACACCTATTCACATGATTTCTATTATCCTTTAAAGGCTTTGAGCAAACGTATTCAAATACATATATGTAACTTTAATCATGACACACACACACACACTTTTACATCCTCCTTTATCTACTTTACTTTATTTACTTTCCTTTTCTTAAATTTTTTTTTAGTTTTAGATGGACACAATAGCTTCGTTTTATTATTTATTTATTTATTTATTTATTTATTTATTTATTTATATGTGGTGCTGAGGATCGAACCCAGTGCCCCACGCATGCGAGGTAAGTGCTCTACCACTGAGCCACAATCCCAGCCCCTCCTTTTTTCTTTTTTTTTAAATCTAGTTGCATTGTCTCCAAAATTATCAGTTTTTAACCAGGCATAGTGGTGCATGCTTGTGACCCCAGCAACTCAGGAGGTTGAATTAGGAGTGTCAAAAGTTCAAGGCCAGCCTCAGCAACTTAGTGAGAGCCTATCTCAAAATAAAAGTTAAAAAAGAATAGGGATGTGGCTAATTGGTAAAGCACCCCTGGGTTCAATCCACACACAAAAAACAACAACAAAAAAAATAAAACACTAAGATGTAATTTACTCACTGACTACTTCTAATAAATACTGCTGTCATTAATATCTTGAAGCATGTAGTCCTGCTCCGCCTTGGGTCACTTACTGTGCATGAATTCCTTGAAATGGTAATATTAAATCAAAGGCTGTAACTATCTTTATGGTATTTAATATATACCATTCAATTGATTTTGGAACAAAATATAAAAATGATAATTATAAACATGTAAAAACACAGAAGGTAGAAAGAGGGAGTTGATTACCCTCACCCAAAGGTACCTACTGAAAACTTTCTGACAAACTGAACTACCTTTTTTTTTCCCCCTTTTTGGTACTGGGGATTGAACCCAGGGGCACTTTACCACTGAGCCACATCACCAGCCCTTTTTATTTTTTATTTTGAAACAGGGTATCAGTCTTACTAAGTTGCTTAGGGCATCACTCAGTTGCTAAGGCTGACCTCAAACTCATGATTCTTCTGCCTAAACTCAGCCTGCTGGGCTGCTGGGATTACAGGCATGGGCCACTGTTCCTGGTGACTGAACTACTTTCTGACTAAGCTATGATGATTGGCAATGGGAGAGGAGCTTGATGATCTGCTGTACTGACTCTAAGTCAGACTCTCTGCCATTTACTAGGTGGGTCACCTTGGGCAGGACACTTATACCTGCTCAGCCACCATCAATGGAGGATAATTTTAATGTAGCCTCAACCATGAGTCTTCTTGCTGTTTTGGAATTTGGTGGGCTAAAATGTATAAAAAGGTAATTATAGCATACTGTTTAACACTCACCAGCATTTAAAGCTTTGATTACTTATCTCCTGGGTAGTTTAGAGAACAAGCAGAGAAAAATCTTTTTTTTTTGTGGTGCTGGAGATGGAGCCCAGGATCTCATGAATGCTAGGCCAGCACTGTGCCACTGAGCTACACCTCCAGTACACAGGGAGATACATACATATATATATTTTTTTTAGTTGTACATGGACACAGTATCTTTATTTTATTTGTTTATTTTTACGTGGTGCTGAGGATTGAACCCAGTGCCTCACGTGTTCAAGGCAAGTGCTCCACCACTGAGCCACAACTCCAGGTCTACAGGGAGATTCTTAAGTGGGGTAGCTGTGAGATGGAGCCAGGTTGTTGCTAGAGGGCCAGTAGAGGAGGCCTGACTTCAGGTCAGAGGACTGAGCAGGAAATGGGGCTCTTCCATGGACGAGCTGCATGACTCTGGACACATCACCTAACTTTTATCCTGAATCTCAATTTCCAGGGGCACTGGCAATGATGTCCATAACTAGCCTCTCCTGCCAGTGGGAGCAGCCTCACAGGAACCTGCTGTGTGGACAGTCCAGGAGCTGCCCTGTAGCACCTCAGCGAGACCCGGAGGCCTTGTTTCTAAGGGGAAATACAGTCTTAGTTCTAAAAATAGCACACAAGTGGTTGGAGTCATCTCTGCCCTTTTGAGGGTGGCATGAGAAATTCCAGAGTTGTCAACGTATTTTAAGATCATCTTTGAAAAAGGGAACTCTGTGTTTTCCATTAAATCACCACAAGGCACCAAATTCCCCTCCCCAGGAGTAAAACCTATTTCTTGCCTAGTAGAAACCAACCCAAAACAGACCCGGCAATCAGTCCAGTTACCTTTTTTACAAAGGAAGACTTGGCACTCTTGAATTCTAAGCCTTGGCAGATATACTGTGCTCTTCTCTGTTTCTTGACTAGAGAATGGAGAAAAAGAAATCAGGAATGAGGAGCCGCAGGCGGTGCACACTGCTGGATGGTACTCATGACTGGGACTCACCCTTGGCCTGAGCTGCCCAGTGGCTCTCAGCCTGCTGATCTCACTAGGTCCCACCGGTCTGACTTACCAAGAACTCCCTCCCTATCAGATTAGACCACTTGCTCCATAGAGGCAGACTGTGTGCCCTCAGGCAAGTTGCTCCCCTCTCCCCATCCCTGTTTCCTCTTCCACAAAATGTCTTTAAAGGGACCCAGAGTGAAAGCACCTAGTGTTGTGTGTCACATAGTAGCTGGTCCCTAAATGGTAACCTCCTCCCACTGTCCTTGCCCAACAAGAGGAAGTCAGATTTAAGTCTCCTCTGAAACTCTGAATTCCTACTCTATTGTGTTTCAAAAACTGAAAACCCAGGGGTGGGGCTGGGTGGTGTAGTGCTTGCTTCTAGGAAGGCCTGGGTTTCAATCCCCAGCACCACAAAAACGCAAACAAAAGCTTAAAAAATCAAAACTTAGAAAAAAAAAAAAAATCAAACCCTACAACAACCCCATCAAGGCTATGAGAAGGGATTCTTGCCTCTGTCTCCTGCGCTGACGTGACTGTGGCTTTTCTCTCTTAAAGCTTTCTTCTCCAATTCAAATTTCTCAATTGCCTTAAAAAACAGAAAGAAAAAAAATGGAGCATTAGGGATTAATGCAGATCCTGGGGATCAGGCCTTCTTCCTGGTGCCTAAAAGGCCGGGAGAAGTCTGTGGCCAGCACTTCCTGTCTTCCGTGGCACCATCTGTGCCCCTCAGGGTCACTGACATCCTCCCAGTGTCATCGCTCCATCTGCCCTGCCACAGTCCTCTCACACTGCCCCTCTGAGGACAGGATTTGGAACAAGGTTCCAATCACAGCCTCACAGGTTATAAGCTCCAGCTGAATCTCCGTAAAAGGGGGATAACAATACCTACCTTCAGGGCCCTTAGAAGGATCAGAGATAAATCAGCTAATGCATTAAAACACTACCACAAAGGCTAGCAGACAGGGCTGCTAACAATAAACTATCATTGTTATTAATCATGATACCCTTTTCCTTTCAAGAGTCTTCTCTTGATCTCTCTGACTCTCCACTCCCGCCCCTTAGGAAAGGAAAGAAAGAAAAATGAACGTCAGTGACCCACAAGTTGCACTGATCATCAGCCAAAAGCCCGGTGCTGCATTAGGATAGCAGCCATGTCTGCACCGGGTGCTGGGTGCCATCTACCAGGGTGGCACAGATGCTGGGGAAGCCAGTGTGGCATCAGGAGCTGAGTCAGCCACTGCCTAGTGTATAAAGGGCATGGCAAACTATGGCCCAAAGAGGTGGATAGGGTAGCCAGGGATGGGTTCTGATTCAGCAGCAATTGTGCAGACAGAACTGACCAGCTGCCTGGGCAGAGCTGCAGGAAGGAGGGGTCCCTTCCTCCAGGTCACATGGGCACTCAGAGTTGTTCCTGGTGCCACCTCCTCCCCCCTTCCCCGCCGCCCTGTAGTGGAAAGGGACCCCAGTCAGGAGCTATATCCATGCTGGGCAGTCTCCCACCAGAACCTGCTTCTGGGAAGGTAACTTCATTCTTTCTCCTGGTTTTAAAAATTACTACTATAAAATCATAGAAATGGCATATACATTATTACTTTAAAATATCCTAATACTACAGAAGAATCTAATGTAATAGAGAGTAAAAAAATTCATATCCTTTCAATCCCCTCCCCATTCCAGAGCTAATCCCATTAACTATTTGGTGTAGATCTTCCAGATTTATTCCTGTGCATTTATACACATAAAATGCTTCTGCTGAGAGCCAGGTGAACTTCTAAGTCTTGAGATAAGTGCTATAGCAACCCTGTGAAGTAGATATATTATTGTCATACATTTTACAAGAAATTGAGGCCCATGATGGTTAAATTTTTTCCCCAATGTCATGATTTGAGAGAGCAGCAAAGCAGGAATTTAAACTCTGACAGTCCTCTTCAAAAGCATGCCCTCTCTCCTAAAGATGACTACACACACACAGACAGACAGTGCTTTTTACCTTGCTTGGAATCATTCCAAACTCTGCGTGTGTGTGTGTGTGTGTGTGTGTGTGTGTGTGTGTGTGTGTATGCAGTTTGCTTTGCTTTTACCCACAGTTTAATTTGAAGCTTTACTCAATAGTACGGTAGAGAGACTAATGCTAATGGTCTCTCTCCTGTCAATGGCTTCACCTGTATGAAAAGCAATCTGACTCTATTGATCAAAATTTAAAAATTTATTTCTAAGTCTCTATTCTGTAGAAATACTTGCAAATGATCACTAAGGTATATGCACAAAAATATTGAAATGTAGCCAGGCACAGTGGCACAAGCCTGTAATCCTAGCACTTAGGAAAGCTGAGATAGGAGAATCACGAGTTCAAAGCCAGCCTCAGCAAAGGCGAGGCGCTAAGCAACTCAGTGAGACCCTGTCTCTACATAAAACACAAAATAGGGCTGGGGATGTGGCTCAGTGGTCGAATGCCCCTGAGCTCAATCTCTACTACCAAAAAAAAAAAAAAAAAAATCAAATGTGTACTATCATCAAAATGCCACTGAAATATTTAACATTAAAGAAGAATTAAATTGGGCTGTGATTGTGCCTCAGTGGTAGAGCACTTGCCTAGCGTGTGTGAGGCACTGGGTTCGATTCTCAGCACCACATATAAATAAATAAAAAATAAAGGTCCATTGACAACTAAAAAAATATTTAAAAAAAAGAACTAAATTATGCCATATTCAACCTATAGAATATTACACAAGCACTAAAAGAATAGGGCAGCTCAGTAGTACTGACTTGGAAAAATCACTAAGAGATATTTATGTTAAAAGTAAGTAAATGAGAAAATATATAAGAGAAAACAAAAACATGTTACAAAATAATATTTATGGCTATGTTAAAAAAGAGAGAAAACAATAATCTCAAATTATGTAGTAACTATGAAAATAATAACCAAAGAATATCTGAAAGGGCCAGGTGTGGTGGCATATGCCTGAAATTCCAGCCTCTCGGGAGGCTGAGGTGAAAGGATTTTACAAGTTTGAGGCCAGCCTGGGCAACTTAGTGAGACCCTGTCTCAAAATGAAAAAATAAAAGCCGGGCGTGGTGGTGCACTCCTGTAATCCCAGCACTTAAGGAGGCTGAGACTGGAGAATCGTGAGTTCAAAGCCAGCCTCAGCAACGGCGAGATGCTAAGCAACTCAGTGAGACCCTGTCTCTACATAAAACACAAAATAGGGCTGGGGTTGTGGCTCAGTGGTCGAGTGCCCCTGAGTTCCATCCCTGGTACCAAAAAATAACAAAAAATTTAAAAAATAAAATCAAATTTAAAAAAGGACTAGGAGATGTAGCGCAGTGGAAAAGTGTCCCTGGGTTCAATCTCCAGTATGAAAAATAAAAGTTCTGAAAGGATACATGCCACTGGATTAGCAATCCTTAGGTGGAGTGAGGGAAATGGGGGAAGGGGACATCACTTTTTACTTACACACTCGTAGATGTTTGAAATTTTTAGAATAAGTATGCATCACATTGCTATTTAAATTGTTAAAAGTGTGACAAAAAGATTGACTCAGGAGTTAAACTCACCCCCCAAATCATTACTGGACAAGTTGGGGTGAGGAGGAAACTAAAAATGGAGGAGGCAAATTGTGAGGTCAGGATACTGAAGGCAGAGAACTTGGTGGAAAGCAAGACGCCCGACGGGAGGAGTGAGAAAGTTAAGGTGAAGAATTGGTAGGAAGTCACGGAGTATGGTTAAGACAGGCCCCAAGCCTCAGAGGGAAGTGATGGGGAAGAGGAGGAGGAAGAGGGCGGAGGGGTGGGGGGAAGGCCAGTGAGGACCAGGCCAAGCAGGACTCATAGGGCTTCCCTCTTGAACTACAGAATGCTACTACCAACAAATGGCTTGGGTTGTCACGTGGAGTCCCTCTCACTGTGCCTGGAGACACTGTCTGGAAAGCAGGCCAAATAGACCTGTGGGAAGAATGGGGGTGGGGGGGCAGTGGCAGACTGGAGAGCTCCTGCCCTACTAAGGCCAGCCCCGCTCCTGCGCCCCAGCTCAGGGCTGCCATTTAGAAAGCAGACCCCCTGAAGCCTGCTTGGGCCCCCTGGTGCAGAACGGTGAGTGGGACCCAGACTGCAGGTGAGTGACTTCCAGTGTAGACGGGAATCCTGCAGAATGCCCACAGCACACAGGAGCCCCCACAGAGCAAGTCTTCATCGTGCCCATCCTCTTCCTTACCGTGCCAGGTGCAGAGGGAGCAGATGAGCATCTGGACAGCCGTGAAGCTGGTCCTGAATGGCACGCCCTGCTCCGCTGAGGAGCAGATCCTCGGCGGCAACTTTGATAGATGACGCTGCTTTGTTGCCCTCATTTTCAAACATTCCTCATGTGGCCCAGAGTTCTTAAGTTCAGTTGGAAATAAAAATCAAATACACACTGGAACCAAATCTAAAGATGGTCAAAAGGCACGGGTTCTCTCACAGGGGCCGAACCACACCCCGCTACCCAATGAACCTTCAGAATGCCTGCCTCCCACAAGCCATGTGGGGCGGGGGACAGAGAGAGACAGAGACGAAGGGAATTATTGGAGGGCTTGTTTTATTTTTTGAATCAAAATTAACCCTCAGACTTCCAGTTTATGATCCAATATTTAAGGAGCTCAGAAATCACCTTATAAGTAAAAAGCTAAAAAGTCAACTCTTCTTAGACCTGACAGAGAATCAAAGTCATAGGGCAAGTTGATGCCCCTCAATTAGTGGCAGAGACAGGCAGATATAGATAATCACAACCCAGGAGCAGAAACTTCCACATGAACCAGTTGAAAAACCAAAACTATCATTGATAAATTGCTGGAGGTTCAGGGTAGACAACTCTTGGGAGTTAAAAACCCCAGAAGTCACAAAAATTAACTCAAAGTGAATCACAATCCTAAATGTAAAATGCAAACCTATAAAACCCCTAGAAAATAACACAGGAGAAAACTTAGATGGTTGGTACTGGTGATGACTTTTTAGATATGATACCAAAGGCACAACTGATGAAAAGAGGAAAGCTGGATTTCATTAAAATTAAAAATTTCTGCTCTGCTAAAAACATTGTCAAGACAATGAAGTGACAAGTCAGAGAAAATATTTGCAAAAGACATATCTAATAAAGGACTGTTAACCAAAATACATAAAACCTCTCAAAACTCAATTGTAAGAAAACACACAACCCCATTAAAAACTGGGCCTAAGGAGCTGAGGTTGTGGCTAAGTGGCAGAGTGCTTGCCTTGCATGTGTGAGGAACTGGATTTGACTCTCAGCACCACATAAAAACAAGTAAACAAAATAAAGACACTGTGTCCATGTATAACTAAAAAACATTAAAAAACAAAACAAAACTGGGCCTAAGACCTTAACAGATGCCTCATCAAAGAAGACAAACAAGCTGGCGTGGTGGCACAAGCCTGTAATCCCAGCACTTAGGGAGGCTGAGACAGGAGAATTGCGAGTTCAAAGCCAGCCTCAGCAACAGCAAGGTGCTAAGCAACTCAGTGAGACACTGTCTCTACATAAAACACAAAATAGGGGTGGGGATGTGGCTCAGTGGTCAAGCGCCCCCGAGTAAAATCTCCAGTACCAAAAAAAAAAAAAGGACAAACAGAAAGTTAACAAGCATATGGAAACATGATCCACATCACATGTCATCAAAGAAATGCAAATTAGGGCTGGGATTGTGGCTCAGTGGTAGAGCGCTTGCCTCGCATGTGTGAGGCACTGGGTTCGATCCTCAGCACCACATAAAAATAAATAAAGATATTGTGCTCATCTACAACTAAAAAAAAAAAAATTAAAAAAAAAAAAGAAATGCAAATTAAAGCACACCTATTAGAATGGCCAAAATCCAGGACACTGACACCATCAAATGCTGGTGAGTAGATGGAGCAAGAGGAACTCTCATTCATTAGTGGTGGGAAGCCAAAACAGAACAGTCGTTTTGGAAGAGAGTTTGGTAGTTTTTAACCAAACTAAACATACTCTTACCACAAGATCCAGCAATTATCCTCCTTGGCATTTACCCAAAGAAGCTGAAAACTTATATCCACCCACACAAAACCCTACACAAGGCTATTTTTAACAGCTTTATTCATAGTTGCCAAAGCTTTGAAGCAACTAAGATGCCCTGAGTAGGTGAGAAGATAAACTATGGTATATTCAAACAATGGAATATTACTAAACTCTAAAAAGAAATGAGCTACCAAATCCTGAAAAGACAAGGAGGGAATACATATTACTAAGTGAGAAAAGCCAATCTGAAAAAGCTACATATTGTATGATTCCAATTCTATGACATTCTAGAAAAAGTAAAACTACAAACACAGTAAAAAGATCAGTGGTGGCCAGAAGTTAGGGGGAGGGAGAGATGAACAGGCAGGGCACAGAGGAGTTTTAGGATAGCAAAACTATTCCGCAGGTACAACAGTGGGAGATGCAGGTCATTATGTGTCCACATCCACAGAATGTGCAAGCCCAGAATGAACCCGTGTCAACCAGGATGCTGAGTGGTAGCAGTGAGTCAATGCAGGTTCATGGATTCGTAACAACTGAGGTGTGGACCCAGTCAGGGAGGTTGGGCAGGGGGTAGGGGGGGTGAGGGCATTTGGAAAAACTACTTTCCAATCAAATTTTCTGTGAATGTCAAACTTCATTTAGAAAGTCTACTAATTTTATTTATTATTATTATTATAATACCAGGGATTGAACCCAGGGGCACTTAACCACTAAACAACACCGCTTTTTATTTTTTATTTTGAGACATGGTCTCACTAGGCCGTGTACAGCTTCACCAAGTTGCTGAGGCTGGCTTTGGACTCTTGATCCTCGTGCCTCAGCCTCCTGAGCTGCTGGGATTACAGGAGTGCACCACCATGCCTGGCTCTATTAATTTTAAAAATATGTGCAAACATACTTTCAAATATGTGGAGGAGCTTGCAGGGCACTGTAACATCTTGATGACCTCCTCCACAGCGCCTCCCAGAATCCTTGCCTCAGCTCTAACACCTAAAACTCACCAGGCTGTCAGTCACTGGGCTGTCCTTTAGGTCCATATCCCCAATCTTCTGATGCACCTGGAGCATGGAGCCAATTAGGCAGGCTGGGTGGTGAGCCAGCTAAGGAAAGTCTCCAGGTGGTGATCCCCCACAACAGGTGTGATGGGGTTTGCTTGGCGAGGAGGGCAGCCTTATCTGCTCTGTTGCTGCACTTATTTTCTCTGCAAATATGCACACTTTTCCTGGGGACGGAACCTAAGGCCTTGTACATGCTAGGTAAGTATGAGTACACCCCAAGCCCTGTCACACTTCATCTTAAAGGAGTTGCTTTCCAAGTATAAATGAAAGCTGATCATGTGGCAGGCACCGTGTAAAATACAAAAAGGAGAAAAGAACCATTTGTAATGCCACCGTGCTAACAATTCTGTTAGACTCAGGGGAGATTTCCTTCCAGTATTTTTTACATACATACTTTTTACATAATTACAATCTCAGTGGATGCCTGTTTTACTGCTCTGACTTCTCCTCTGCTATTATTATAAGCATTTTCTGTATGGCTAATCTTCATGATAATCATGTTCAGTAATATTACACTAATCTACTTAAAGAATGCACCTTAATACATGTAAGTGTTCTTGGCTATTGAATATTTAAACTGCTTACAACTTTCTGCAGTTACAATGAAGCAGACCAGAGACCCCTTGCCAGAAGACCCTTGCCAAAATTAAGCAGAAACCTCCACCATATTTGTAACATGTAAGTTCCTCTTCTTGTCGGGAAGCTTTATAACAGAATGTCAGCAAAAATTTCTACAAAAACACTGAATGTAGGATAGGACTTCCTATTTCTTTTTTTCTTTTCTTTTTTTTTTAAATTTTTTTTAGTTGTTGATGGATCTTTATTTTATTCATTTATCATTTATATGTGGTGCTAGAGATCGAACCCAGTGCCTCACGCATGCTAAGCAAGCACTCTACCACTGAGCTACAGCCCCAGCCCCAGGACTTCCTATTTCCTGTGAGGACTAAGTTACTCTGACTTACAAAAATTAAGTTTCGCCACAGACTTGATGATGTCACTTCTGCTTTTGTTGTAAAACCTCTGACTAATCTAAAAAATGGGACAAAAAAGCACTTTCTGTGAATTCAAGAAAAAAAAATATAATACTGTCATGTAGACCCATACAAAAATATAAATCTTCAAGCCTACCACTGGGTATAAAGTTCAAAGACTTTCTGGATTCTTGGTCCAGAGAATGTTTTAGTGATAGCTCTCTGGACCCTGCAGTCAATAAACCTGCTTCCTGAAAACTCCTCAGGTGTCCAGCCTCTTCTGTCCCACATCAGTCACTAATGCTGTGAGGCCACATGGCCATGGGGAAAGTGGTTTCCATAGTATAGAATATTTGAGAGAGATTTTCAGGTGAAGGATGACTAGGTCATAGTATCTTGACCTTGCTTATCACTGTTAAAATATGCTCAGTTCTATGTCCCCCTCCTTACCCTCTTAACTATTGCATTTCTTCCTGTGAGCCTCGGCTGGCCTAGGATACAGCCTTTGTAAAAGTCCCACATTCCTACCACTCTTCCCACATAAATCTCTCTGATTTCTTTTACCCTTAAATGCTCTTACCAATTGGAGAACAATTGAAAAATGCAAATGCCAAGAAGGGAGAGGACAAATCATAGAAAGTGAAATAGATTCATTGGGGTGAGATGAGTGTGTGATTAAGAAGAAGGGGAATTAGAAAGAGGCCCAGCAAAGCGAGACCCCAAAGGCAGATTCCAATGGGCTCCCCCACTTTGCCACATCTTGAGGCAGCTTTGGAGAGCCTGGAAGGGGAGGGGTGCAGAGTGACAAGTGTGTGACTTAAAGGTATGATTGGGAAAGTCCTGAGGTTATTTATAACCTGAGGGACTAGTTGCTGGCTGGGCTCTGTGGTCCTCTAGAAGATGGGGTTGTTAGGCTTCAGTTCAGAAGAAAGACGAGGATCAAGGAAGACAGGACCAGGGAAGATAGGTGCTGGCAGACCCCGGATGACGCCAGAGGGCAAATGTGGAGCCAAAGCAGAAGGGCTGGCAGGTGAGGAGAGGTGAGGAGAGGTGAGGGCAACCAGAGGTAGAAAGCTGGGCTGTAGCTCACGTGTCTGAGAACGGAGGGTTGGCCTACAACTTCTTAGAAGGTAGAAGGAAAGGAGACATTGGGAAAAATTAGACTTTCCTTCTTCTTCCTTATTCTTTCAACAAATATATCCAGAACTTATTCCTTCTGGGCTTTTCATTGTTAGTTTTTTACAAAAATCAAGTCAAGGCAGGTGCAGTGGTGCACACCTGTAATCCCAGCTAGTCAAGAGGCTGAGGTAAGAGGCCAGCCTCAGCAATTTAGCAAAACCTTGTCTCAAAATCAAAAACAAAAAAGGCTGGGGATATATCTCAGTGGTAGAGCACCCCTAGGTTCAATCCCTACTATCACAAAAGAACAAAAACAAAATAATAACAACAACAACAACAAAAACCCTCTCAGGTCAAACAATCCTTCATGGTCTCACCTTCTTTTAGAGGATAGGTAGGGCTTAAGAATTAATGAATTGCTGGGTGCAGTGCCACATGCCTATAATCCCAGCAGCTTGGGAGGCTGAGGCAGGAGGATTGCAGATTCAAAGCCAGCCTCAGCATTTTAGCAAGGCCCTAAGCAACTTAGTGAGACCCTGTCTCTAAATAAAATATAAAAAGAGCTGGGGATGTGGCTCAGTGGTAAAGCACCCACGTGTGCAATCTCTGGTATCAAAAATTAAAAAAAAAAGATAAACGAATTAATGGCTGTGACCAGAGTGGACCAGTAAGTGACATGTGCCATGGACTGCAACACTAACCATTCCTCAGCAGTGGGGCTTAATTAGGTGCATCTGGTCTGATTGCTGGTTACACCATCAGAAGGATACAGGGGGGATGCTCCTGAAAATCCTTCCTCATAGCCCTCGCCCTTGCGTTCCGTGCATTGAGTGAAACCACCACGTTCTCATCCACTGGTATCATCGGTAAGGTGATGACATTGATGACTTCCATCTTCTTGGAACAATCCATTGTCCAATTTCTTGTAAATTGTCTAACAAAGAGTTTCCACGTTTAAAAGCCTCTCATTTCCCACTCCAGTCTCGCTCCTTGTTCAGTCATCCTCCTGGAAATCACAAATAGCATAGAACCATCTTAGAAAACACAGGAGGAAGAGACGAACGCACTCACCTGCCAAGCAGGGCTGCTGGCCAGTTGCATGACTCATGCATGGCACACATGTCCCGGGGAGGAAAGGCCTCATGTGCAAAGCCCATCTTAACTGAGGACCTCGAGGCACACACATTTGTTCTTTCAACCTGCTGAGGCCCATCCTTCTCTCCACTCAGAATAAAAACTGTTTTAGTTTTAAAAATAAAAAAGATTAGAACACTAAAAAGCCTAACACTCCAGGTCACTAGGCAAGTTGGTTTTCAAACTAGAAATGAAACAAATCCCTTTGCCCTTTTGAGCTTCAACTGTAAAAACAAGAGATTTGGATGAAGTGGCTCTAACACCCTTTCTAGATCTCACATGTTGTGATTCTAGGATACTGGGCCCATTTCCTCAGCACCACACTCCCAATCTACCCGGGGCTTTCTGCTTCCTCTCAGAAAACTAGCCTCCTCACCACTCATCCTCCTGGGTCCTTGTTTCTTGGCCAAGGGGTCATCACCACCATTTGTGGGCCCTCCATATCCAAAGCCCAGTGTTATAGGCCTGGTTATAATGAAGCCTAGAACTTACACATACAGATGGAACAAGAGAGAAAAGGTCAAGTATGGTAGGAAAATAAACCCGGATGCCCTTCCACCACTCTCCTTCCCTCTCTCCTGGTTCAGGCTTTCTGCTCCACCTTCTGCTCCCCTGCCATGCATTTCATATGCCTGGCCCACTGACCAGCTTTCTGGTCCCCGGACATGTTGCACCATCTGTGCCTCTTGGCCTTTGCACATGCTGTTCCATCTACTGGACTCAGCCCAAGTGACACAGCTTTGGGGAAACCTCAGATCATTCCAGGCCACCTCCTCTGAGACCCTCAAGATTCTACTTTCAGCTCTTTATAACAGCACTGAAAACATTGAACTGGAATGATTTGCTTCTAAATCTTTCTCCATTAGGCCAATTACTCCTTAGGGATTCAGTTTACTCAGTGTTTGATTTCTTTTTGACTCACGCCCCACACTTCTTGCTGGTGCACACAGGCTATCCATCTTGTGCCTCAAGTCACTAGGACTGTTGGAAAGGCCAACTCAGGCCCTGAACAATATGATCCCCCTCTCCAGCTCCCAGCCTTTAGCCATACAGGCCAAGAGGAGAGGAGCGAGAGGAGACAGGTACATTTTAGGGTTTCTCAGTTGCCTCCCACCCATTCCCCAGCAGGACTGGAAAACTACAACATGTTCTCAGAGAAGCCAGACTTAGGTCATTCTGTCAAGAAACCTTCTGCTTTGGGGCTGGGGATGTGGCCCAGTGGTAGAGTGCTTGCCTAGCATTTGCAAGGCCCTGGGTTCTACCTCCAGAATCTCTCTCACACACACAAAGCCTCTGGCTTTAGCTTAACCTTATCAGTCATGCCTAATGGGAGGATTGAACAGCATGCTTCTTAGAGAATGTTTGAAATACACACTCTCTTCCCAGCTATTTTTTTCATCCTGCCACTTGGGAAAGAGGAGGAAGAAAACTAGCTTTATTGAATAGCTACCCCAGCACTGCCAAGGGCTCTACCCTCAGGCAGCATTCATCCTGGCCACTGAGATGTGAAGGTCCCATTTAAAGTTAACATGTTCTAGTATGTAAAAACAATGCTGACCTTGGAGCCAGACAGACTTCTGCTCACTTTAACTTTCAGTCATTGAACTACTGAATACTGCCCACCAGCCAGGAAAGTGCTCCTACTGGGGAGAGGGTGGTGAATTAAAGTAGATTTGAACCCTGTCCTAATGGGGGTTACATCTACTGGGGAAGACTTGTAAAGCTCAAATGATTACATAATTAATTATAATTCATGAAAAATAATTATTAATTAAAATGAATTACTACTGTCACTATTGCCAAGAAGGGTGGTGCACACTGCTGAGGACTTAGTGTCTTTTTTAAATATTTTAGTTGTTGATTGACCTTTACTTATAAATTTGTTTATATGCGGTGCTGAGGATCGAACCCAGTGCGAGGCAAGCGCTCCCACATGCGAGGCAAGCAAGCGCTCTACTACTGAGCTACAATCCCAGCCCCTTAAATAGTGTTTTGACCTAATCAAGGAAGTCAAGGTGTCAAAGGGAGCCTTAGATAACAGGGAGAGAAAAATATCATCCCAGCATAGAGCAACAAGGTTGGAAAGGTGGGAAGAGGTAGACCCCTGCTACTCAGTAGAGTAGCCTCAAGCCAAATGTGACAGTTGAGCCCTTAATTTGGTGTGACTAAATAAGTTAAATTTTAACTTAACTAATTTATTTATTTTATTTTATTTTTTTTGTGGTACTGGGGATTGAACTCAGGACTCGACCACTGAGCCACATACCCAGCCCTATTTTGTGTTTTATGTAGAGACAGGGTCTCACTGAGTTGCTTAGCGCCTCGCCATTGCTGAGGCTGGCTTTGAACTTGCGATTCTCCTGTCTCAGCCTCCCTAAGTGCTGGGATTACAGGCTTGAGCCACCGCGCCCGGCTTAACTTAACTAATTTATTTTTTGGTATTGGAGATTGAACCCAGGGTCTC